>JAPYZI010001222.1:0-52357 GCA_030523105.1 Ophioninae sp. A BG-2022a
TATATATATGCATATAAATTATTATTATTATTATTTTTATTAATATATATCCATGCATATACGCATATACGAGAAAGTCCCGACGGAACGGTGCCAAGTACCGCGTCCGTCGAGATCTACGATAGAAAAAATAAAATTATTATACGAAGGGCCGATGCCCTATCGATAACAGATCATTAGCAAAAAACATCTTTCACTGTTCGTTTCCCCGGTCTTATTTCCTTGCTCTCATTATTTCCTTCGATATTACGTTCCGTAACCCCTTTTCCCCCTTTTGCACCCTCTCTCTCCCTCCCCTTTCCTCTCTTGCCGTATCCTTTTTTTTTTGCCTCGTGATTTTTCCATTTTCCGAGATCAAACGCGTTTTGCCGTTTCTATTGTCTCTCCTTCATTCGTGTGCGCGCGTGCGAGTGTCTCATTATGTTTGCGAGCGAGAATGCGGCCGGGAGGAGGAGGACCACGGAGGGAGAAATTTTGCTCGTGTGCCACTCGGTATTCGCGTCGAAATGATAGTCGAAAAATCAAACGCACAAAAAAAGAACAAAAAAAAAAGAAAAACAAGAAAAACGAGCAACGACATTTTTTTTTCTCATGCGATATTGGATTTGACGATGCGAATTTCGATTGCCGGTCAACGGGATTGGAAACGCGGCAAAGTGTGGACGAATTTTCACGAATCGAGATACCTCTCGAAAATTCATTGAGAATTTTCTTTTATTTTGGTAAAAGAAAATTCTTTATGATTTTTCCACTAGTGGCTTGGAAAAATCATGGATTTCTTTTTACTACACCTAATGTGATGTATTTCACAATTTTCGAAGAACATCGTCATTTTTTTTTTGTTCGATAATTCGTTATTATCGTCAGAACAGAATTGTTCCCCGTGGGAATAAAGTCGTTAACTCACAAACTGGCAAGGAACGAGTTCACGATTGTTTTTTTTTTTTTTTGTTTTTCTGTTTCGTCAAACATCCGACGTCGTTGACAAATTTTTTGAAAATAGATAACGAGCAAATACTGCAGTTACTTTCAAAAATAGAAAGTTGTCACTTTTTACTCGGCACGACGAGCGACGTAATATTAGGCATTGGAGATCTCGTCCGAGACGCTCCAACGAAACGTACCCTTCTTGATAATCCACTTAATTCCATTTTCCGGATTGTCGTTTCGACGCGGACCGTGCTACACTTTAGCAATAGTTCGAAAAAAATTATTTGCCCCTCCCCCTCTCCAGTCTCCCCGTCGCACGTCTCCTCCCCTATAATCACTAGCAAAAAACTCTTGCCGAACGTTTTTTTTCCTACGCTCTAATAAACTACCCGATACGATATTACACGAGATAACGAGAGCTTTATATGGGTTTCACATACATGGACAATTTTTGTACACACAATTATTATACGTATGAAAGCGTTTGTCGGTACACGTCGTTTCGTGCTTTTGTGTGTTACGATTTTGTGTGTGTGTGTGTGTGGGTGTATGTGTGTGTATTGCTCACACGTATATTACACACATCCATACATGCTCGTGTAAATAAATATATAAATGAATAAATAAATGAACGAACGAATAAATACCTATTGATTTATTTATTGAATGAATAATTTAGTAAATATTTGCTCATATATTTATTTATTTATTAAATGAATACATGAATAAATATTTACGTATATATCTATTTATTTATTCAATAAATAACTGAGTGAACATTTATTCATTCGTTGATTTTTCGAACGAATAAATGAATAAATATTTATTTATTCATGCATTCATATATTTATTTATTTATTTATTTTTGTATATATGCTTCAAACGTCACTAGTGATTAATCTCATTAACAGATATAATAGACCCGCGATAGACCGTGACAACGATTTGAAGGCTCAGAGTGTGCAGATGCTCTTGGAAAAAATTGACACATCGAGCTTGTCCTCATTGCCCTATTTTCGTAAAATTTACGTCCGGTTACGTTTGTTTCATTTTCGTTCTTTTTTTTTTTTTTTTGATTGTAGTCAAAACTCTCGCGCTCGTCGACGCGATCTACTTCACTATTTTCGTTATTTTTTTTTTGTCGTTTTATTTATTTTTCTTTTTTCATTCTTTTTGTTTTATTTGCATCAGGTAAAAAATTAAATCGGGCCCGCATCAGTTTGGTATTATCGATAGCCGTATTATTCTGGGGTTTTTCTTCGAGGTTTATTTTTTTTGTTTTAGTTTAAAAACGCTTAATCACATACAAGGTGAATAATATATATTTGGGGTGTGTGTCGCGAACGGAGTTTCCTGTCGCCTCGTGAAGTTCAACTTGGAGATTTTTCGTATTAATAAGTGAAAATTGGTCTGCGCGAGTCGTGAGAAAGAACTCTTGCCTCTTATCTGTACACTATCGAGACTCACTAACTTATCTACTCTCGTCATTAATAATTCAAGGGATAACTAGAGATTTAGCAGTCGCTGGGTAAAGAACGGTTAAACGTCTGGTGGGACGATTTTTTCCGATTTGTATTTTTTTTTTTTTTTTGCCAACCACCCCCTCGCCCTCCTCTTGTATCCGCGGTTGATTCTCATTCGTAAACATTTTTTATCAAAGCACGATGACGGATTTGATTCTCGTCGCGAAATGTTTTTTTTTCCTCTTTCGCTCGATTTCTGTTGTTTTATTTTTTTTTTTTTTCGTTTTTCAAATTTTTTTTTGTTTGGTTTTCTCCCGTTACCTGCTCGAAAACTATGATTTTATTTTTCGCGTAACATATTCATATATAGGACGTAACTACCGTAACTATAGTTAATTCTCTTTATATCACTTAATCGTGGACATTGAATTAGTTCGATCGATTAATTAATTTCCCATAACTGATTAAGGAGGAGTACACTTTTACAGCTTTGGTGTTCGCTTACAGTTCGCTTGATTCACCGTTTTCCATTCATCGTTTTTTTCTCTCTCTCTCTCTCTCTCTCTCTTATTTTTTCATCACTCTAATCACGAGAACCGTTCCAAAAAAGAATGTTCTCTGGCCATTTGAACCCTCGACTCACCCCCGAACGAGACAATAGCTTGACGGTTTAATAATAATTATTCTTTTTTTTGGTTAATTACGCGATTAGAGGATAATGGAGACGTCACGAAAATGCAGTTGGATCACTGCACTCGAGTACCTTGCGGATTTGTGAGTTCTCGTATTCGTTTGTTTCGTAATTCTCTTCTTTCAATTTCTTTCCTTTTTTTTTGCTTGGATATAATAATAGTGACGAGGATAATAATACGTGTCGATTATGCTCGATGAATGGGTGCTCGTTTATTTATTTAAAACTCGATAAAAATCTCTGCTATCGTTCTTCATCGTGCATACTTCCTACAACAGGGATCTCCGTATCGCCCCTCCTTCCACACTTTCCTTCACATCGCTAAATCGTATTTTTTATTCTCTTTTGTTTCTTTAAGAAATATAAAATCAAATATGGCGTCAGAAGACTAGAGTTAACAACATTGGAATCTCGATAAACATTTCAAATATTTCATAATTTGTCCCGTTTCCACAGTCAATTATAGCCATCGACCCACGTCCAACGATTTTTCAATATGCGTGTGTGTGTTTCTGTGTGTGTGTGTTTTTTTTTGTTTGTCAATGCGCGGGTGTGCGTTTGTATAAATAACTCCTGGTTTAATAAAATTTACCAGCGTTGCGACCAGCCAGACATTGCTATTTCATAGTTCTACATGGGCCCGAAGATATTGGCTATTGGTAGAATCGAATATCGATTATTTATCACTCGAGGGGGGAGGGGTATCGACAAATACGTAAACATGCGTTTGCTCGAAAAACAAAGAATGAAAATAATCATTTTTTCGTTGTAAAGAACATTTTTATAAACGAAACGAAACGCGAAACCAATTTATCAATTGCTTTTTGAGTTTGCAAAAATGGGTGTACCAACGTATATAATAAATGTATTTGCTTGATCGACAATTCTTCAATTTTTGATCTTTCTTCTAACCACATAATATTCCATACGGTAAAAGATTGTTTGTCCTTTGATTTAACCTTTTGACACTTTTATCGGATGACATCAGGACTGTCAAAAGTCAGGATTGCGTTTGAACCGACAAATTAAAAAAAAAAAAAGATTGGTAATTCTGCCATTGTTTCAGAATCGATAAACCTCGAAGTTTTTAAGTCTGGTCGAGCGAGGTTTCGTAATTTCTGAATTGTTCAGGTTTGCTCTTCATCACTGATTTTTGAAGCTCCTTTTCTCCGTTCGCGATCAGCATTTTAATTTATTTGTTCTAAAAGACTGCAGAATATTTTGAAATAACAGGAAAATATCTGTTACGTTATTATTATTTTTTTTTTGTTTAGTATAAGAAATATTGTTTTCGAGTAAATTCACCTTTGGTGCAAGTTACAAAACGTGTACGTTAATATTTCGTTGGAAAATAGTGCAAAACGTCGATCCTCCGAAAAACAACGTTTGTTTTTAAAACAATCATTTAAAACTTGTTTCGTTTCTCGTTTTTTTTTTTTTTTTATAACGACCACCTCGTCGAAAATATTGGATTCGAAAAATCTTTCAAATGAATTTTAAGCAGACGAGTAGAAATGCAAAATTAAAAATACAATTACAATATCGGACATGACCCAGCAAGAATTTTTATTTCATTCAACAATTAACCACAATATGACGGGTATCGAACTTGCATAAAAAAAGTGTACGTGCAGAAGATCGAGTGACTGAAAACCATAATAAGAAAATATATGCATCTAAACCTTTGATAAAAAAATGTCTATGTACTCAGTTAACATTCTTTTGATATTGTTTTTCCTTTTCTTTTTGTAAAGCCTAATGTTTCTGATATTCGTCAATGCAGTCAATTTCCTTTTAGCTTTTTTTTCATTCCGCACCGACACAGCATACAAGACTAAAATCTGATTATCGAAAGTGACGATAGCACATCCACGTTTTTTTTTTTTAGTAATTCGCGAGAAAAAAAAGATTCGTCCAGGCTTGATGTTTTTTTTTTTTCGGGAACTTTCGAAAAACTCGGATGGCTCCGAAAAAGCTTGGATGGCAAAGACTCAGCCCGGATGGAACCAAAAAAGAAAAAAAAAATTAAAAAACAATTTTTCTCGTTCAGGCGAACATTTTCAAAGCCGTTACAAAAATCACAGTCCATTGCGAAACAATGTGCCGTTTAGAGTGCATACACGTCCATACGATCGCGTATCCACACGAATTCAACGTACAATCACAATTTCTCATTTTTTTTTTCAACGTCCCATTTCGTTCTATCGATTTTCATCATTTTTTGATTCCCCCAATAAACACACAAAGTTATCAAAGGCGCAAAGCCTGACGCGAATGGTCGTTACTTCTCGTTTGTCGCACAAATTTTACGCATTTTATTATTATTATTTTTTTATTTTTTCATTCCTCGATGACACAGCACATTACCAATTTCTCGCCTTATTTTCTTGAAAAACAGACATTTTCTTCAGTTTTGTTGTGTTTTTTTTCTTTTTTTTCTTTTTTTCTTGACGGCCACTCAATTCAACAACGTGAAACTCCGTCTCAATTGTCCCAACATGAGCAAAACGCAGTCGATGAAAAAATACTTACAAACACTCTACGAATACGATATAGACAAACGTTATACGTCTTACGATAGTAGATAATCGTTAATATTAATTATAATCAACCGTTTAGATCGATGTATATACATAAATATATATATATATATATATATATATATATATACACACATATAGAAGCGTATATGTATAAATATATACATATAAATTCATATATATATATATATATATACATACATATGTATATTCATACATATATATGCGTTATAATACGTATATGTATCGAATGACGTTCACAATATGGCAATATCATTCCCAAACTCTTCCAAACTAATTCCGTTCTGTCGCCTCTCTCGCTCACGCGATTATTCGAGTTTCGCAGTAGTAAATATCCGCGTTGGTCAGACGAGTCGATTCGGCTCGTTCCGATTCTCGTCGAGCACGAAACACGCCGAAATTTTGCGATTGCGTTTTTTTTTTTTTTTTTAATTTTTTCGCGATGAATCTTGAAAGACGACAGAGCAGGACAATGAAAGTCATTTGGAAGGGAAGGAAGTGTGCAGTACTCGAAAATTGCTCAGAAGGCTGTGGGCAAGGGAGAAGGAGGAGGATGACTGGACAGGACCTGGGAAAAGCGTTAGCAAAAAACTTTACGAATTCCTGACGGAAAAGCCTTTCGAGATGTAAATACCCGACGGGTATTTTATTCGTACCGCGCGTGTTCCCTAGAGTAATTGACATGAAGATACTTAATCATTTTCGCGACGCGCCGTGTTCCGCGTTTGCCCCGTGTTTCCCATCGCCGCGTGGAATTTTCGTGGTTCCCCATTTCCGGAAAAGAAAAATGTTTATCGCTGGAAAAAAAAAATCGTTGCTTTTTTTAAAATTTTAATTTTTGTTTTTTTTCCGAAGCGAAAATTCTTGAGTTAGAGTTTGGATCGTACGCGAATGGAATTTAGTTCGTTCACTGCTGGCTGGACGATCCGAAACGAAACGAGAGAATAACCGCGCGACGCTAAAAATGGCAAACGTTTTTGGATATACAGACGAGAAAAATGTCACTTCGCTTAAAGTCGTAAAATACAACGAGTATAATAACACTATACAATAACACGGAATCTAGTGGAACGAGCTTGCAGACTTTTACTCCTCTTTTTTTCTTCCTTTTCTTCTTTCAACAACAACGGTTTCTTCCTCTTCTTCGTTTCTTTCTTTTTTTTTTTTCATTCATTTTTGTTTGCTACGTTTGCACTTTTTTCAGACACTTGTATCACGAGGTATAGGTACGTTATCATTCCCCTTTCACACGCGTCTCGTGTATCCTCTCGTTTCCTGGCGTTCGTCCTTGATTTTCGAATTCGACCCCTTCATTTCTCCGATGAATATGTTTGTTTCGTTTATTATTATTATTATTTTTTTTTCGTCAGCGATATCCGGCAATCGCGACTTTCTCGAGCGCGTTTCGTTAATTTTTCAACGACTCACGAATTTTTGTTTGCCCCGTCGGGATCGCGATATTTTTCAAGTGGCGAAAAAAAAAAAAAAACATTCCCATTCAATTCTTATCGTACGATCGTACTCGAATGAAATTTTCGCTTCTCCGTTACTTTTCAATTCCGTTTTTGTTTTTGTTTCACATTTTCCATTCGCTCGATTCTATCCCTCGCTCCCTTCATCCGCGGCGGCGTCACAGGGCTCGTTATTGTCCGTTCTCGAACTCCGTGATGAAGCATACACGGCGTATCGCGTTGGAACAGTTACATCGTCAGTACACACAAACTAAATAAATAAATATACATAAATATATATATATATATTTATTTATTCATCCGTGTGTATGTATATATATATGTAGATAGCCTACAAATAGTTCTGTTCCCAGGTTTATTTATTAATCATTTTTTTCTTCAAAATTTAAAAAAATACATATATCTCAATCCGATAATTGGGGTCCTCGATGCTCGCAAACGCTTCCGGCGAATTATTACGCTTAGACCCCCCCGCTCCAACCCCTCCGTGCCTCCTCCCCCTCCGTGGCGATCGCCCCTCTAACTAGTCAAAAATCATCAAACAACACACCAGCACTATCAGTGATTACTCTCTTTCTCACCTCCATCAAATTCTTTCTCCTCTCGTAAAGTCAACGACTCAATATCCCCTGATAATTATATATATATATAATTATAAATAATCGATATATTTACCTGTGGGTATTTATATATCAATCAGCGATTGGATGTATTCTTTTTTTTTCTTCTTTTTTTTCGTTTGTTATCGAGTACAACGTTGATAATAGACGTTACAGTAATAATAATAATAATAATAATGATAATAATAATTAATAATTAATAACTAATAATAATAATAATAATGATAAATATGTCAAATAAATCGTCAATAAATAGTAGGCGATAACTGATAATTAGTGGCAATCAATGATAATGAGGTGAATAATCAATAATAGTGACGATAATATCGATATAATATGCTCTCGGGCAATGGTAATAAAAAATTTGAAAAATTCGTATCCAATGACTACGCTCGTGTATAACCTCACTTGTGTCGGTCCTATTCCGGATGGGATACCCGTGATAAACCGTGGCGATCAAGACAATGACGATAGCGATATATATATATACATATATATATATATAATTCTTTCCCGATTTCGTATACGAATAATAATCGTAATAATGGTAATAATAATGAATAACTAATGATAGATGTATAATTAGGATGACGTCAAGCCCGATATCTTAACGGCAAATTGTTATGATTTTTTTTTGTTGCTTTTAACCTCTTTACGAAATTGGTATATATCGCCTAGCGATCAGCGTAGTGGGCCATGACTAGACATTCGATCGTACAATTTTCAATGCGCTTACAATTTAATAACAAGATGGCATTCGGCACCGCGAAAAAACACTCGACTTACGAATATTACAACCTTACTTTCAATATTAACTCCTCTTAATAACTAATTTACGATTATTCTTATCAAGCACGTAACTCGGCTCCGAAAAATGCTTGAGAAAGTTGGAAATTAAATGAATATATATATTTATATGTATATATATATATATAAATACATACAATTTATAGGTAAATTTATATATATATATATACATATATGTGGGTGTATATATATTAGAGACGTTCACGATTACGATTACAGACACAATTGGAAATACTGAAGCATTCTCTTGCACTCCAAGATGCACTTTCTTCATTGGCCCAGAAAGTGGTATTTCCATGCCAAGCTTTTTGGGAATCTTCACCTTTTTTTCTCTCGCTCGTTTCGAACAAGCGATTATTTCTACAAAATGTCATAGTCTAACACTTATCGATTATGAGATTTTTGGTAGGTTCGAAGGGGTGGGGGTGGGGCTTTTAAATCGATACTTCCAAGACTTCAACTTCTATCGAGATTGGTCTTTCACCCCCCGAATTCGAGTATTGAATTTTCGTCAAACCTTGGATAAGCCTTGAGACGAGATTTCCCCCTCCCCCTCCCTTTCGCTCGCTTGAATAAATCTTCTCGTGGATGCAATTTACGAAAATGTAGATTTATGGGTGAATGGGGGTGATTTTCACCACCCCCCCCCCCCCCGCGAACCCCCTAAGTATTCTTGCCTGCTCGAACGTGTTCCTTAACGAGATTAATGTTTCCGGAGATCGCCTTGAATTAATTCCAGTTTATTCGAGCTTATGGCAAATAGACGAGAACGAGTTAAAGACAAATCGACTTGGCTCGATATCACTAGACTCGTACCCTTTTTGACCCTGCTACCCTGCGACCTAATTAAAACCTCCTGATTTTCGCCTCGTTTTTTTTCCTTTTCATATTTTGTTTCTTGTTTTTTTTTTTTCGTTTTTTTTTTTTTTTATATCAATTTTTCAACTCGTTCGAGAGTATCATCGAGGCGCGTTTCCGTTTGTCGAAAGGTCAATGGGGCCACTCTCGTTCGCTTTCTCTCGTGCACACCTCCTCATTGTGTTGTCGGTCTTCAGGAGGAGGCCCTGAAGAGTTTCTCCGCGAGGGAATATCGCTGTGTACGTGTCTGTGTGTTTGTTCGTGTATGTGTGTACAATCAATGATCAAGAGCGATTACTCATCCCTAAGAGATCGAGGGCTAACCGGAAATAGCCTTATTTCGTATCCGAGGAAATGCATCGTCCAAGTAACGTCTTTTTCTCTTTTTCTTTCTCGTGCCCGAAAAAAACGTATCGAGCATTGCTAATCGTCGCTACTCCCCCCCTCCCTCGTTTACGCATGTACGCTTTCATCGTTTTTTTTTCTCCAAATTTTCCTTCCTCTGGGAAATAAAGAAAAGCTTTTTTTTTGTTTAATTTAAATTTATTTTTACGGCAATTCCTTAAATTATTCTCGCATCAGCCAACCCAGCTGTGCGATTTCGTAATACGCGATCCCACTTATATTCGATGTTCGTTTCAATTGATAATTTTCCGATTTTTCAAGGGCGACGTTGAACGACGAATTAAACAAACAAAAAATGAAAATTCAGAGGAAAAGGTCCGGGAATGATTGAACGACCTTTCGGTACCTTTTTTATTTATGGTGACCATATGAACGAGCAATCGTTTCGTAATCACCGCAATGACGATTGCTTATGTACCTTTTCACCTTTCTTTGTGCAGCAAACAAAAAGAAACGTCACAGTCGGGGGTTAAATTTTATTCCCAGTGACACAGCTGAAAATAAAAAGTTACAATCGCGGGATATTTTTTTTCCACCCACAGTTCAGTTGTTTTTTGTTCTAAAAACAAAAAAAGCCTCATAGTCAAGGGACGATTGTTTTTTCATCCCCAGTGACACAGCCGAAAGAGATCGAGTTCGAGGGACGATTTTTCCGTCACGACGAACAGTCTTTTCGCGCGGTCACGCGGCAACGATAGGAAGTGGTCGAATCGTTCATACAAGTGTTAATTCTTTTCTTTTTTTTTTTCAGCAGAGAAAATCATTCGTGGGCGTGAAAAATGATTATTTTTGTTCCGGTTGTTCGTAGGGCCATTTTGGGACTTCGCGACCGTCCCTTGGCAAGTTACCGGGCAAAAGCGAAGAACTCGTTACCTTTTTTTTTTCATCCCTTGTCCGGTTGATTCGTCGCGTTAACGCCTCCCCCCTCCTCATTCGTCCCAATTATATCGCATCCGTGGATATATACCAAGTACAATATACAATACCGAATATCGCGTAATATACCACTTAATTCTATACGTAAATAAACAATCGCTACAAGCGAACCAAAAAAACAATTGCCTTTCAAAACGTTGTTGTTGTTATTTTTTTTTTTTGTTTTTGCTTTTCCATACGAGCTTTCGAAAGTATTCATATCGAGGTTGCGCATATTATCGAGAATAATCGCTATACGATAAAACCCGGCGGGCACCCAACAACGTGTAGCTGTGTGTTTAAAAATACTTTACGTTTTGTTTTTTTCTTCTGTTTCTTTTTGTCTCGTCGACTATTCAATTTCTCTCGTATTTTCCCGCCGTCCATTTCCATCTCGAAATGTTTGTTTCCTGAATGTTTTATTTCTGTTTTTTGACATTGCTTGTCTTCCTCCATTGGACACCTCCGTATCGTTAAGTAACATTATTTGGGCCCGGGAAGAGTGTATTTTCAATTATCGAAGAGTCGCCGCGCGCGCCACCTCCGCCTCGAAAATCCCTCAAGTATTCCTTCGCGATTCATCTCGACTTGTCAATCATCCGAGTTTCTCTCTCCCCCCTCCACGATTCCCCACGAAATTCCACCGCTCTCTTAATAGTCGCGTGTTTTTTCTTCTTCGTTTTTTTAAATTCAATTTTATTTCTTACTTCAAAATTATTCTTCGTCGTTGAACATCTCTCGTGTTCCCTCAATCAACGATTCTCGCAACGGCGCCCCTCTGGTACATACACATGCGAACGTACAAAAATATATATGTCATCTATCCGAACGCTAAGTCCTAAAAAACGTCGTTTTTCTTTGTTTTCTTCTTCTTCTTCGTCTTTTTTTTTTTGCTCATTTTTTTTCAACCAGTTAATTCATTTGCCGAGCGCTAGAATACGAGATAGTCAATCAATACAAGTGTGAGTACAGTAGAAAATCCTCGAACGCCGCGGAAATTTTTTTTTGAGCCCCGGTATTTTTTTTTTCATCGTTTTTTGAGTCAAGGAATTTTTTTGTTGGCTCTTGTCCACGAAATCGTCTCGTATAGCCCGGACCAGACCTCGAGACAGCTCGTCCTCGTACACATTAGACAATCAATTAAAAAAAAAAATTTAGTCACGTCATTTCGAAAAATTGATTCTTTCTCTTCTTTTTTTCGTGTACGTATGCTTTTTCTTGTTCAGTATTTCGCAGATCGTACGTTTGTGACTCTCGTAGCTCGAGGTACGAGAAAAATTAACTGAGAAAAAAAAACAGTTCTGAATGTGCGATTGAAACGCACTTCTCGTAGAATTGACAATGTAGAATGGGTCAATGAATCTTACTTTTCGTCCGTGCGTCATGGAGTTATCGAAATACGGTTTTTGTGGTTTTTCTTTTGTTTTTTTTTTGTTGTTGTTTTTTTCTTCTTCTTTTTTTAGTTGCCGCTTATCCCAATGTTCGACGAAAAAAGTACCGATTCCCGTTGGTCACTTAGTTGCGAATAAATAAATATTTAAATAAATAAATAAAAATGAGATATTCATACGAGGAGTGGATAATTGATGTAGGAACAGGCACACACGCAGGAACAGGCACACACTCTTCAATAAACACACACTTACACGCAAGTAAATAAAAATCACGACGAAAATAAAACTAATGGCAGAAAAATCGTATAGTTACTATGTACAAAAAAAAAAGAAGTGAAAAAAAAGGAAAAACGCCAAAAATCAAATGCGACAAATATTGACTAGAACTCATAGCCAAAACGTGAATCACTCGTAAATGGAATGTTCGGAGGATCGATTGTACGATGAAGGCAGACGACATTGTCGATCAAGTCGATTTTAGTGGCCGGCTTCGAAAATCTTCGAAATCGTCTTTTTCTTTTCGTTTCATATTTTTTCTTCGGCCAATAACGCTCGTCTGCGTTCACTGGCCAACGGCGTTTAAAATCCGCAGATTCACAAAGCTTTGGAGAGATCGGAATTTTCACACGCGAGGGAACAATCCAAGGAATGGGATAATCACACGAAGAGAGATGACAAAATAAAAAAATGACACCGGAAACCACTGCAGTGTAATATGAACTGAAAATATTATTAAAAAGCCTTTTACAACAAAAAATAACTAAAAAAAAACAAACAAAAATACGATGTACATTAAATTAAGAACAATTGGGTTTTTTTTTAATCACTAAAAATAATAACATAACAAACCGTACAAAAATGAAAAAGAGAGAAAGAAAGAGAGAGATGGAAAAAAAGAACGAGAGAAAGAGAGAGAAAGAGAAAAATAGTAATTGTGAAAAATCAAAGGATCGTATCTTATCCTCTTTTTCGAAACCTTGGTAATCTCGTTTCTCGTGTACGTACTCGCGAGTACAAGGAATTTCAGTCGCACAACGCTATTATTTTTAAATATATTAAACCTAAATCAATTATCGCGTATAGGACATTGGAATTTTATTTCCGAAACTCAGGACACAAAGTTACAAGTCTCTTCTCGTTTAAGCGGCTAGCTGGCGTGTAATTGATTTCGCGTTCGTTATAAAACAGTCGAAATAAATACTGCGAATTCGAATGATGGCTCGATAAGAAGCATTAAAAAAGAAAAATAAATAACGTATGGAGACGTTGGTCGCGAGTGGAACATTGACGAAGCGCGAATACCAGACTCGATTGAATTTCGCAGATTTCATTAAGTAACGTCACGAGTCGAAGTCGCGGGACACTTGACCAAGAAAATTTATTTGCGAAACAGCTCATGGCGATTCTCATTTTCGATTTTCGTTATAATCTTTTATTTATTTTTTGTTTTTTTTTTATCCTATCCAAACAACGAAATTCGCGACAGAATTTATCCTCGGGTATTTCGCGACGAATTTCCAAATTCAAAAAACAATAAAGCGATGGGTCATGAAGAAACGACGAAAATAGAAAAAAAAATATATATATAAACATCACATTTCTTCATTTCGAATTATTCGCGTTTTGAGATGACGACCGAGACGGATCACGATCCCAAATTGCGAACAATTTCAAACGAACAAATTCGAGTTTCATTATTATTGTCATTCTCTTTTATTCCAAATTCCATAACTAAACCCAAACAACGAAATTCGCGTCAAATCGATATTTTCAACGAATATTTAAATCCCAAAAAAAAAGAAAAAAAAAAAATACATCAACGCGATGGATCATCGAAGAAAAAAACTGCAACAAAAAAATCGTCACGTATCTTCGTTTCGAATAGTTCGCGATTTGAGATCATGACCGAGAGACTGGTCTTTGGTGGAACTTCGGTGTGTGCATGAGGGCCATGTTTTTTTCTTCTTTTTATCCTCTTTTTTGCGAAATAAGTACATTCGCCTTGTTAACGAGACGCGACCCGGCTAATGTTTCACGGTAATACGATAAACCCGTGAGTTCTGAATCGAGATCGTCCGTCGATTCGGAACTCCGGGCGGTTTGTCCTCGGACTAGTGAATAAATAAAAAAAAAAAAAAAAAAAAATTAAAAGCGATAAGGACTTCGAGCAGAGGTTAGGTCATTCGATCATTTCTCGGGTCGCGTTTCATCGACGATTAGTTTTTTTTCCGTAAGTAAAAAAAAGAAGAAAAAAAGATGGAATAACCAAACTCACGGTTAGACTTACTAGGTTCGTGTATCTTTGAGTCTGTGTTTCCGCCAGCTAGCCTTGTAACCAGTCTTCGCTTTTGACATTTGATTGTTCCGCGACTCTTTTCCTCTCTGATTGTTTTTTTTTTCTTTTTTTTTTTTTAATTTACATTTCCTATTCCTCGGATTTTTGTGATCCTTTTCGTCTTGCAGCTTTGTTTATTTTTCATTCCGTCATTTTGCTAATGAAAAAAATAAAAATAATAATAATAATAATAAAGATCATTCATCTCGGCTTGGTGCGACTGAGTTTCGACAATCGTCCGAAACCACGTGCTCACTTTTGGACATTCGGATACAATCGCACTGAGTAGATAAAAATAATACAATATTAATAATAATAATATTAATAATATAATGATAATAATAATAATAATAATAATACAATAATATTAATAATAATAATACAATAATTAATAATGTAGTAAATAGTAAACATGCGTGAAGTCGACGTAGGTTCTATCATTCGTTATCATTTTCGTGTTTTTACTTCGTTTTTTTGCAAGGACCACGCGGAGGCCTTGACAGTTCGACTCGTCCAACAAAATATATTAATACTATTTGTATTCATTTTTTTTCTCCTCTTTTTCATTCACTTTCGTCAAAAGGCGTTTTCGCAATCGATCGAATGGTACGCGTGGGCGCGCTCGTGAAACCAACAAACAAACCAACAAACAAACAAAATACAAAAAAAAAAGGAAGAAGAAGAAAGGGGGAAAAAAAGAATCATGGGCGAAGGTAAAGATCGCGTTGCTGGTCTCGGACCCAGCCGAAATTCGTGTGGACAAAGGACAAGCACAGGATGCACCGTGAGGTTTTACATCGAAAAAATGCAATGTAAAACTAGACTTAGCGATAATACAAGGATGTTTGGGCAGTCACGTTATACGATAATAATAATGATAATAATTAATTAATTAATGACGATCGGGCAATAATATTGATACTGACCTGATCAGATCGTAATAATTGACGATAACACGTAGTAAGAAAAATAATAATAATAATGATAATAATAATAATAATAATAATAGTCACAAGGGGAGCGAGTTAAGAGACCAAATCCTTATCTTTCGATTCTCTACGATCTACGAGCTAAAGTTCTAGTTGTAAATAGTAAAAAAAAAAGAAAGAAACGGGAAAAAATGGAGAACGAAAAAGAAAGGGAAAAAACAATGAAACGGGAAGCATTTTCGTTCGCGAGAGTCGATGCTAAAGTGGGGGAAACGATCGATTCGCAAGTCGATCGATTCTCCGACTAATCGATCTTCGAAAAAAAAAAAAAAAAAAAATCACACCCCTACATATGCGCACGCAGACACACGCGGACGTAGACGCAACGTGAGCGATGAGTAAATCGAAGGGAGGAAGGAAAACGGTATTTTTCGGTAAACCCTTGGGGTTCCCTCAAGATCGAACAGTTTCAGATAAATGCTGATCTCCTGAGTACCAAACGTGGCGCGCCGGAGGACTCGGCAGTACGATGCAAAACGAAAAAGGATGATAAGGGAATTGGGATGATCAGGCGTTATTAGAAAGAATGAAAAGGAGTGAAGATAGTTATTAAGAAAAAAAAATAGAAAAAAGTAAAAGAAAAACAAACAAACGAACAAACAATCAAACAAATCTACGAGTGGCAAAAAATTGTTTTGTACGGGGGGAAGAAAAGTACTCGCCCTTCTTTTGTTCTCTCGCCTCGTACTGTGTAAATGCAACTTTTGCACTCCGGATCGCCGCCTCGAGGCTCACGTCTGTGATAACTAAAATTAAATCGCGATCATCCGAAAATCGTAATATCTATTTTTCTTTAAATAAAAAAAAAATGATAATTACAATTAATGTTTAATAATTAAAAAATAAAAGGGAAAGAATGAAGAGCTTACGAAATGACGGTCAGAACGTAAAAATTGCATCTCTCGTATTCGTTCGAGTCCGCGATATTCGAAGAACGATGAACATCCGGTTGTTCATCGATCGGTTAATTCAGGAACTCGTATTTGAGGATCCGTTTGTGCGGTGGCCGTGTTAAATAATTCGTGCAGCATTTAACGTCTCGAATCCATTCCGCGTCGCTTCGCGAAACGTGCGAAACAAAATTCGCAGGGTCGGGAGGGGAGGGATTCCGAAAATCCAAAAAGTATTTAACGTAAAGAATTCTCGAAACACCGTGACGAACTCGAGGACCGCGTGGACGAGCATCACTGTGTCGAATCGGGAATACGAAAGAAGACGAAAAATATAGAATAATAATAATAATAATTAGCCCCGATAAAACAAAAAATCAACCAAGTGTCCTTTTCTCATCGATACTCCGTACGATCATTGGAATTGTGGGGCAAGAGCTTCACGATGATGATAATGATGATGACGATTCTAGTGATAATGATGATGATGATGACGACGCTTTTCGGAGAGGATTGAAAAAGAGAGGAGATTATGAAGGCTCTCGAGGTTCAAGAAACACGGTCACTACTTTGTTGCGATTTTTGGAACTGGTTCGATTGTCAACCGTTGGGACGTGTGGATACTGGTAAAAAAAAAAAAAAAAAAAAAAAAAAACAAAACGAAAAACATCGAAGAATAATATTCGTCGAGAGCAAACTAAAAAGGGACTGGACGAGGGCGATAAAAAAAATTGGAGAACAACAAAAAAATACTCCTTGGAAGGGTAGGTCGAGCTTTGGAAAAAAAGAAAAAAATATATATATATATATATTTAAATCAAAGGTCTCGAGGCTTTGGGAGATCTTTTCCTTTCTCGAGGTCTCGAAGTGAAGGGTTTTTTTTTTTTTAGGGTCGAGGCTTTTGGGGGGTGTAATGATGAAGGGAGCAAGGAAAGTGACTAGCGGCGGCGAGCTCTACAACTAAACAACAACAACAGTATTTTCAGTTATAACAACATTAACAAGTAAGTTTCGCGCGTGTGTACGTGTGTGCCTCGGTTCGTGTCCGAGTTCGCCTCGGGAGGGAGGTGATGCTCTTTAGCTTTTGTTTTTCCTTCTCTCATTGTTCGTTTAATAATCAAGGGGGATTTTTTGGAACGTCCTCCATCTCTCTCTTTCTCTCTCCCTCTCACTCTCTTTCTCTCTCATTTGTGCGTGTGTCGTAGTTGTTTGAAGAACGAAATAAAAAAAAAAAATGTTTTCTTTTAAACAACGTAATGCTTCCATTCCGTTCGTTCGTCGCTCATCGTTTCGTTCGCGGGAGTGCGAGAGCTCTCGATGTAGAAAAAAAAAAAGTAAAAATAAAAATCGGGCACTTTAACTCCTAAATTTCGCTGGTTGTCGCTGGCGAGTTAAACTTTCGAGATAAACGAGATACGATTAAACGTTCTCGAATTTCGTTGACACGTACGCCAGAAACATTGGACATTGAAGCCAGCCTAGTAGTCGATCGTACGTGATTTACGATGTGGTTTGGTTTGTTGTTTCTTTTTTTTTTTAAGTTTTGCTTTTTCCTCTCTTCTCGCAGAGGTTCGTGATCGTCCTAAATATTGACTAGTTCGCCGGGAGGACTGGTACGTGTATATTTGTGTGTGTGTGTGTGAATTCGTATTTGCGAAGGTGTGTATCGGGTGGCGCGATAACGTTTATTGGCGACGAATGATGCTGGATGGATCGTTGGTTGATGATCGATCGAAGAAGAGATTATGAGGGGAATGATGGTGACGATGATGGATGACGATAATGCTGCTGATCGCGCCGTAGATCCAGTCTCGGTGCGGAGGTGCCTCCAACGGAATCCGTCTTGTCGATCTTTCCAGGTAAGTCGAGTTCAGTGGCGATTCGATCAGGACGATCGGAGCCGGTTGCAAAAGCGGCGGCGAGTCCTATGGAGAGATCGGTAGCATCTGCGTGTCTTTGCCACTACTGATAAGGTTGCTTCTTCCGTTGCTGTTGTTGCTGCTGCTGTTGATGGTGCTGTCGTTGGGTGGCCAATTGTGGCGCTTCGTTCCAACAACGTCTACGCGACGTACGAGATTCCTCTCTCGCGAATCCGTTCGTGGATGAAAGTCGGGTCGTCGGGCCGTTACGACGATGATGATGATGAGTATGATGACGATAATTATGACGACGATCATCGTCGTTACGGAGTGGCTCGAGAGGAACCGACGATGAGCCGGACGATGAAATCTGGCGTAACGAGCTCTACATACCGATCGGCGGTACTTGGACGTAACGGTAGATGTACAATCGATAATCTTTACTCGCCAAAACGACCGAACCATCGTCCATGAGTGCGACGTCGAAGCACTGGGCGTGCTTGACTTTACTTTCAAGCGCCGACACCAATTGGCCGTCCTGGGTAAATATAGTCAGATTGAAATTGTTGTGATTGTCGGCAATGAGTATCTCACCGGCGGCATTGATACCGACACCGATCGGATAATTCGTAATACCCTCGCCACCGATTTGACGGAGATAAGCACCCTCGTAATTGAACACTTTTACGCAATGAGCACGATTGTCACTGATGAAGATCTCTTGCTTGTCGTTTACGACAACGCCGTTCGGGAATTCGAGATGCTTCGAACAGCCGAACTTTTGTAGCACGTTGCCCGCCTGATCGAATATTATGACGCGCATTACTTTGCACTCGACCACGACTATGCGTCCTTTTGAATCTACGGTAACGCCGCGCGGATGTTGCAATATATTGGCACCGAATTTACGCACGAATTGGCCGTACTGATTGTATATTTGAATTTGATGAGTGGGGGAGCGTTCGGTGACGATTATATCGCCGGACGGTCTGACGGCTGCTACCCGATTAGGGTACAGGAGCTGGCCGTCCCTCTTGCCGCACTCTCCGAACAAGAATTTGAATCTACCCTCCTTGTCGAATATCTGTATGCGATGATTGTTCGTGTCGGCCACTATGATGTTCTGGGCGTTTACGGCGACTCCCGAAGGCTCCGTGAATTGTCCCTCGATCACCCCGAATTCACCGAACTTGCAGTGGTATATCATTTTTTGCCGTTTTATTTGAGACTTTGGTGGAAATATGGCGGCTGCCGACATCAGTTTCGAGGTTAAATCGAGTACGGAGTCGTTTGCGGGGGCGTTTGAATTCGGCATCGGGAAATGATCGTTACCGGTTACGGGATAAGCGTCGTTGCCGCCGTTGCTCCACTTCTCGTAAGGGTTGTTCATACCGTTGAGATTGAGATCGCTGATTGTGGTGGAGAAGGGTCCGAGGCTGTTGACGGAGCTGAATCTCTTCGATATAACGTTACTCTCGAACGAGGAGGGTGACGTTGACGAGACGCAATTCGAGTTGGAAGATACGAGGCCGTTGCTGTAAGGCCTGTCGAGAAGCAAACCGCCAAGGGAACCGGCGCTGCCCGGTCCACTGCTGGCGTTGCTGCTGCTGCCACCGCTCGACAGGGCGGTCGGTCTTGCGATCGGTGGTTGCTTGCTCGGGCCGCAGTTACTCGTGTCCGTTGTACTTCTCACGTAACCGAAGGTATTCCTGACGCCGACCTGTATGGCCTGATAATTGCTGACGAACTCGAGATCGGCCGTTTGTCCGCCGATTTCGGGTGTGTAACTGAGCAACAGTTGAATCTTCGAGTCGAGGAGTTTCTTCACCATCAGGACCTCCGTTACAGTTGTGTATTTCGTTAGTTTCTCAACGAAGTCGCAGGTGTGTTGAATCCTGTCGGCCATTTCGTTCGCCTTTTGCGTACCGACGCTCAGTGATATCTGCTTCGCCGAGAACACGGACTCGAGCTCTTTCAGCAATTCCTGTTTGCGCTCCTCCAGCATTGACCGATAAAACTGGAAGGTGTCGTTTATTTCGTTCTGGGCTTTGTGATATTGGACCTGCAGCCTGGCGGCTCCGTGGTCGGCGGCTTTTACCGCGGTGCGCACCTCCGTTGCTTTCGCGCGGCAATCTTGGACCGCCCGGGCTAGCGATTCCAGTTGTTGCGGCCCGGCCTCCGAGATATGAGCGCAGTCGTGAAGCGAACCCGGATGATCGGTCAAAGTGCACTCTTTGCAAACGGGCACCGTGCACGCCCGACAGAAGTACTTGAGCAGCTCGCTCTTGTGACGGGAGCAGAACAACGTTTTCTCCCCGTTTCCACCGCCCCCTCCACCTCCCACGCCGCCGCCACCGCCGCCACCGCTTCCGCTTATGACGATGCTGTTCCTCGTTTCCGTTTGCTCCATCTTCGAGTCTCCCAGATTAAGCACCCGATGACCCTCGAAGCAGTGCATGAATTGATGCGCCATCACGCAATTTGGACAAAGAAAGTTGGCGCAATCGAAGCAACGCGCTACCGCGTCCGATTCGGTCGACTTGCAGCCCGTACACCTTACACCACCACCACCACCGCTGCCACCGGCACTCCCGATACGATAGTGAGGACAAGGCCCGTCACCCGGTTTACCGGAGTCGAGACAGATGTCGCAACTGTCGACGTCGCAAATCGCCGAGTCGCTTGCCGGCGGAGAGCTACCGCTCACCGTTAGCGGTGACAACGAGACCAGGGAGCCGAGGGAATTTGCGCGAGATTCCAACGAGGGTGTCGGGGAGGCCATCTTCAGTCAACCGGCATCCCTGCAACACGCGAACAACAATCCTAGAGATTATTCCAGGTGCTTAATTAATTATTTTTCTTATAGATTTCAAGGTGGCTTTGAAGCGAAAAGGGTTGTACGCGCGAGGGGTTTCAATTCTATCGAGTACATCTAAGACATTTAAAAAACAATCTGATGTATCTCAACCATGGGCATTGTGCAAGTAGGTATCCTTAATGAATTCTGAAAATTTTGAAAACATCGAGGAGATCCGTGGCATTATCGAAAACCATTTTGCTTTTTCTCTTTTAACAGTGATAATGACCTGGTATCGGACGGAGATTCATTAAAAACTGTATTGGGGTGCGATTGGGATAGGGTAGGGTGAAGGCCTTCATACCTATCTTATCTCCGTGTCGGATTAATTTCTTATCATCAAAAGTAATTTGAAAGTACGATATACTCTTTCCGATTTAATTTGCATTGTGCTATCTAACCTCAAATTAACAAATGAAAAAAAATATTCATGGACCGATCTCTTTTTCGTTATTGGAAATTTATCTATTGAAGGTATTATCATTCAAATTGCTGATAGGATGCAAAATAAATGTTCCCAGCACGTTCGCTATCGGATCCAACAGTATGAGAGCAACTCGTTGAGAACCAACGAAAGTTCGAAATCCTCAGTCGAAATTGCTTTTGTAAGATCGAAACAATGAACATGCTTCGAAACAATGCTCAGGATTGAAAAAAAACGTCTACCTGAATCAGCAACAACAGATCTTCGGTAATAGCTTTACCACAATCGTTTTGTGTCATGTAATTTCAAATGGAACGAAGAAATACTCGTAGCAACGGAATTCAATGAGCCAATTGGTTTAGCAAGAATAGAGGGCTTGATCCAGACGCGTAAGAAAATACACTCAGGATATTCCCACGCGTGTGCCTCTTCGTATAGCTTTCTTCAGTCCGCTCTCGTATCGGATACTACTCTCGTTACGACCGCCCATCCTTCCTCCCGCATACTCGACCCTTTAATTAAATCGCTCGGGTCTGACCATGTTTCAGACGAGTGCCCGCCATACCCGGGCACCGAACATCCTGCGAAAGACAGTAAGAGAGATAGACCAAGGTCATGAGCGCGAAGGTTATCGCTCTTCTCCCACTCGCGACAATTCCCTCCCCCATTCCCTCTCACTCTCTCAACATACTCTCTCCTCTTCGTCTCTCCATCGTCTCTCTTTCTCACTCGTTCGGTCCAACCATTTCCTTTCGTCTTTGTGCTCCCCCACTCTTGAGGTTCCAAAGCTCTTTGTCTCGCGGTACCACCGGCAGCACCTACGTCAGAGAGATTTCCTTCTACCGTGGCAAATTTACGATGGCAGGTATGGGGACCACTACCACCACCATCACTACCAGCACTGCGTTCACCGATATTTCCACTACCATCATCGTTCCGCCGTGTAGCTTACGTTCGCAAAAACGACAAAGACAAGTTTCTTCGGGAAGGTGGAAGGGTCGGTGGAGATATTGGCGAACCCTGTGCCAAGGGCTGAACCGACCGAAGTATCCTCAGGTAGCGAGGTAGTCAACAATCAGAGCAATGCAGCTCTGACTGTTGTACGTATACCTCGAGGACATCATTTTGAGCGTCGGGGCAAGTACGGGAGAGTCCGCTTTCCGCAAGTGAATCCTAAAGACGGTTCTCGAGACTCGTGGGCACAACCAACACACTTCGCCTTTCCGCTGTTACTGCTGTTGCTACTACAGCCGCCTTCGTGCAGGAATTTTGATGCTATCAACAGATACCGAGGCTGAGGTTAACGTTCTTGTTGCCAAGGGTCGTTTCAACGAGCATTCGCCACGAGCCACGGTATGTATTAACTCTTCTGCAGTTACCTCTCTGATGTACTCGCGATTGTAGCAGGGGAGGGCGTGCCTATTGCGCATTGGAAGGGCCTTCCCAACGTTAACAATTGTTCCGGGCGAATATTGCGGATAATCAGAAATCAGTTACCTGTGAGACCTTGAGTAGATGCCAATAGGCCACGTTTAGTATTTGAAGGTTTTGTGTAGGCGGCGCATCAAATTCTTTACGAGATTACCACAAAACGTGTGCCGGATAGTGACGTGGATTTCATTAAAGATTCACGATCCGTACTAGTGCGAAAGTCATTGTCAGGAAGAAGAAGAAGCAGAAGAAGAAGAAGAGGAGGAATCGAGAGAAACGAAGATAGTCGTGTCACAACGGTGCGTCATTGTGGACGATCGATGACGGCTACTTGTTCACGTTGAACAGGGTCACGTGGATTTCTATAGTCCAGTTCATTCCGCCCCACTTGTTCCGGAGACCCGGGATCATTGTTTGCAACGAGACCGTTACCAAACTCAATCAAGAGTTCCTAATCTTCACGGCCTCAATGCTTCGCGTCTAAGGTGACTCAACTTCGCGGTAGTTCAAGTCCTGAATCAACCTTCGCAACGCACTCATCACAATAGCCTATCTCCGGAAGTTCCCATTGGACCACCAAACTTCTCGTTCTCAATCATCACATTTCTCGAAACCCCTCACCTCCCGGATTCGCGTAAATTCCTCTAGGGTCGTTAACGACCGGATCAACCCGGAGCAGTCCACGCTCCATCGTCATTTGCTCGTAAAACTCAAATCCAGACAACCCGGCAACTTGCCGGATCTTGGGGTTTCTTCGAAAATGCATCGTTTCGACGATGGAAAGAGGTAAGAACTCTGCATAAGCTGCGTTGCACCAAGATAAATAATGTCGGTATTTTCGAAGCTTGCGAATAGAGAGAGGAAACTCGAAATGGAACGCGCTTGTGCAGTCGGTGCGTGTAAGTGTATGACGTGTGCGGTCAGACGCAAATATTTAGAGGCTCACGGAGGCTACAGTATTTCAAGTAGCGTGGATTTCAGTAAGTTCGCGGCACAGTTTGTGCACGCGGTAGAGCGGCTAAACACGAGCAAACAACTGGAAGAGTTGATTCGTACCTTGCCTTACAATATAATTCATAGAATGACGTTTAATAACTAACAACTTTACGCTTCATGCGAAAGTTTTTTTTTTTTGAGAGAGGTCACTACGACGGTACATTTGCGAGTTCGAGGGACACGTGTACAATGATTATGATGGACGGTATTGCGTGCAATATAAACTTCGAAGTGTGTATCTCTGTACAGTCGATATCAACATATATACGGAGCCAGAGGATTGTGGAGTACGTGCACCCTTTGCCGATCGATGAACGGCGTTGAAGGGATCGCCCGGTGATATATACATACGCTTTTCCCCCTCTTCATGGTTTTCCAACTCAGTCACTTCTACACCCGTATATTTTGTTTTCCTCCCTTACTTTTCAATCCCCGTTCGTTTCACTCTCCAGCGGTTTTATACCCGCCCCTCCAATCTCCACCCCGTGTTCGTCTGTGCCCCTTCTTCGTCGCAGTTGAAACACCGAACCGTGCATGAATGTACATGTGTACATTTGTGTGAGTGTGCAACGAAGCCGCCATCCCTGCGAGACGCCAATGTACGTTTTCACGATGGCCGACCTTGACGTAGGACCCGAAATTTTCGATAAACCACCGAAGCGACGATGTTTGAAACCAAAATTTAAAAAACAACAAAAACAAGGTACCAAAGATGCGTGTACTTCGGTTCGAAACGAGATCGAAGGTAGAAATCAGCATTTGAAAAAGATGATGAGAAGGTAAGAGTGATTGATATAGGATCGGTAAAGAGGAGCGTAGACAAAGAGCGTATCGATCCTACCGATTGTATTCGACCAAGCTTTCCGCTGTCATGACTAAGATAATGAGTGCCGTTGACCTGTTATCAGGGTGAGGAACCACTTTCCCCCCTACAGTGCTATTATAACCCGTCTGTTTTTATCACCTTCCAGGCCCCTCCTGTTTACGAGTTTCTATCCGATTAGGTATATCGATTTTCTACCGCACTCCAAACTTCAGCCACGAAACGATGGAATAACACGCATTTCGCGTGCGGCCTTCGACAGAATATCCCACCAGTCGAGGATTCACCAGCTCACTTTCTCATTGGTGTATCGAGTATCCTCAATGAGAAAGTACAAAAACCACGATCTAGCTAAATGCCCAGGAGAAACAAGATGGAACTGTCACTTTTTCCACAAACTTAGAACGAGAGCTCTGAATTGACAGGCCAATGAGTTGACATCCGGTTAAACTTGAACATTACTATCTAGCTGCACCGACGTATGTTCGAACGCGTGCTACCAAGTGAGCCAATGGATCCCACATCAATCACTGTGCATCGCAGTCTGCTTCGTCGAAAGGCACTTTGCAATGTAACGAAGCACGAATGAACCGATTTTTTTCAGTTCCGCAAAAGCGTCGGTGTACACGTAAAATGCTATTGGCTCGATTTTCAGGGGACGAAGATAACGGCGCTCATATTTTCGTTCGCACCTAGCAACGGAAGAGTAGGGAAAGCTAGGCCGGTTGGAAATGTAAAGCTCGAGCAGGTCTCGACCTTGAAGAGTACAGCGGAGCCTTGAAAATTCGCGAACAAGGAACCTTGATACCTTGGACTGTAACCTCGATCCGTGACTTCAATTTTTTTCGCAACGCAATTCGATTTTTGCATAGTTACGGTGTACACGTCACCGATCGAACGTTTCAGTCGTAAAGATAACTAGGCGGAGAGGAGTGTTTCTCTCCTCGATAATATTCGCATGATCTGCCACCCATGCGCCAGAGCATCGTGGCAAAACTCGAAGAGACGGGCAAACATGGAATTGGATGACGGGAGACGACAGAGGGGGGGCTAGCTGGGCGGTGTTGGCCACCCTTCGTAATTTAGCTGGCAATGGGGACTGCACCCCCTCCGGTGAATGCACCCCGACCACACGGGGGTGGCGGACGACGCGTCTCGTTGCCATGGTGACTCCACATCGACCCCGTTCCCCCGAGCACTGCGCTACGCCGACCATGCCAACCCAGACGCGCCGTGTTCTCTGGCCGATTGCGATACGAGAGGGAAAGAGAAAGATGGGGTGTGAACGCTGAAGAGAATGAGAGAGAACGGAAAGACCGACGAGAACCACCCCTAAGCGTCTGACAGTGCATCGCCCTATAACGAGGATCCTACAGTCCAGAGTTCCGCGTTGATCGTCGCACACTCGCTCCCCTGGCCCTCCATCTTATTGTGGACTGACACCAGGGGCTAGCTCCAAGTACCTTATTAGCAAAAATCCATAATGAAGCACTCGTAAACGTTGTTCTATTCTTCCCCAACGCAATCACGTTATTTTTCGACAATAAGTTATATATTTCTTACTGTTTGCTTATGTCTATTGAGTTCATTAATTATGGATGCCCATAAGTTCCAATCCAACCGGAATTCCAAAGAAGTCTTTTGGATCTGAAACTCTTTGCTGAAGTCGCTCTTCTGAGTGACATTAGCGTGGTAACTGAATCAAAATTTACCAGACTGGCAATTGCGATGCCGTATTTGGAGATTGGTTCCGAGCTCGATTCATTTTTCTCGTCTTCGAATCTTTTATTACCCATTCAACTGGTTATCTTTTTCAAGTACGTATGAATTTGCAAAATAGCCGATAAATCGCTTGGTTGGAAATGAATGAAGAATTATGATATACGATGGAGCGTTAACCCGGATGTTGAAGCGATTGTGTATAAGCGTTGAATACCTGGTGCACTTCCGGCCACGGCCGAGCGACAAAATCAATAACGTTCCCCGACGCCGGCATCGGCTTCGACCACAACTAAAGCCTAGTACTATGAGATCATCCAAACCCCATAGGCGATCAAACAATTAATGCCCTGACAATCTGCCAAGTTTCGTGAAATTTGTGCCCTCCTCCCTTCAGAGCTAGACTGATATGTGACTTCAAAAGTTCAATCAGTACACCGAACAATTTTTTCAATCAGTATACCGAACAATTTTTTTTCTTTACTTCGCCAATCGTTTCTTCATTTTGGTACAAAGAAAATCATGCAACTTTTTTTCATGTTTTTTTTTTTAATTCCGTTGCGTTACAACGATTCAAACATCAACTTTGCCATTTCCTACAGCATCTGGACTACATTTCCTACCGCAGAACGGATGTTCGTCATAAACAAAGAAAATATTCCCTGTTGGTACGTGTGTATCCAGACACTTTTCATAACAAAATGGCCATTTGAGAACCCTCGGAGTGGTGACCCTGATTCATTTCTCATTTCCGAATGAACTTCGAGCGTGACGTGTAACCGCACTCTTTCGTTCCTCGCTTTGGTGAGAGTGCACGATGACAACAACGGAGCATAATTTCCGGATGTGGTTCATCTCTCCTTAGCTTCTTGTGCTTATTTTTTTCGTACTGTCTCGCGTGCACCCAACGTAAGACCAAAGGCCAAGTACCGTCGTGTCTCGTTTCGCAATGAAATTTTACGATTTCGAATGTCTTCCGTTGCTAACGCTCCCATTGGATCTGGAGATTCCTCAAAGTTGATGGCAGGAAAACGAACGCAAAGATCATGGGGTCAGTGTACTCCTGCTGGGATGATACACAATGTACAACACAGATAGGTAGTACGAGGAGGGAAGGTCAAAGCAGTGTCAGAGAGTGGATGAGGGGTCGTTGGAGAAGAGGTCTATATAACATCGATTTCCCACATACACGGGTGGGCACACGAGAGCCATATTCCTTCTTGGAACGTTCACTAGATTTCTCCATTTCACGGCATACCTTTAGACTCCTATGCATGGGTCTCCCTTGAGAAATGAGGATTCCTTGTTTCTCATTTTGCGCTTCCTAAAGCTTCTTTCACTGAACAAAGAATCTTATTGACTTTTCTCTCAAGGGGAGTCTCCAGCTTCCTGGAGAATGCGATTGCTACACCTTTTTCTTTGGCTCGACCGTCTTCTCTTTCCGGTTATTACGATATTTTACGGTTCGTGATCAATGGACGAAGTATTTTATTTTTATTGATCGGGACGATGAACTTTGGAATCAAAGAATCTGTAGAAATCAAAGTGGTTGCGCTTCTTTCGCGATATCCTTTGTTGCTCATAGCCATCTGGTAACGGAATATGAACAGCTGATCACCTTGGAATCTAGTGGGAACTTGCGTCGTTGGAATGCAACGAATTTGTGTTTATTTTTTTATTTTCATTATTCTAAATTATATTTCGTAGATTGAGATTGCAAATAAATGAGAATTCTAGAAAAATGTTTTAGTACTTTTCTAGGCGTGAATCTACCAAAAACATTTTTGAAAATTAGGAAGATTGACTTAGGGAAAGTTTTGTTGCATTCCAACGATGCGAACTTCAACAGCATCATCAATCCTATTCATCTAGGCCACTCCTAAATGTCCCCCGATTGCTACCCGATGATTTTTCTGCGGATTTACACGACCATATTCGTCTCAACACAACACAGCAATTCACGATTCGACTGGTATTGCCTCGCGTGGGTGGCAATTTCTTTCCGACCGGTTACTCGAAGAACCGCGAAGTTTCCGGATTTGGTATCCACAACGATGATTCAGAGAGGAAGATCGGCAGTTAGCGGGATCTAAGGCAGCGATAATTGATAGAACAAGCGGAGATCGGAGGCCGAAAGAGTTTCGCAAGAGCTCGACGTACGTAGTGGTTCAAGCACCGTTTGACCGGTTGGTGAGTCACAGGGGAATCAAAGGGGGCCGTTGAGCCCGGAGTCACTCATCCTTTCACAAGCTCTCCCTTCCCTTCTCTTCCGCGGTGTGGAATCTCGTCGTTAAAAATAAATAAGAAATAAACTACCACCGGGAGAATCCACGATGTTGGCGAAGGAAATTCTCACGCGTCCGTACGCGACAAATGCAATGGACTCCAGCCCACGCAATTTCGTTCGTAAGCTAGACACGTGCGCTGCGTAACTTTTCCCGACGAAAGCTGCGTCACGGATGATGACCAGGAAACGACAAAGTGCCGAATCAACGAATTTCCGAGGATGGGGTTGATGAGGTTACAATTTGACCGAAAGTTATGAACAATCGATGTAAATACTTCGCTTTGCACATTCGCACGCGAACGGACAGTCTCGTTAATGGATAACTGTATAAACGTGTAGCAAACGTTCCAACGAGCTATTATCGAGACCACGAGGAAATCTGAGTCAGAGACTCCAGATAAAGATGACGCGGTGACGAACTCGTCTACATGCGTTCTCGCGAAGTGAACGTTGTATGAACACGACGCGAAGAGGTCGTCGGTTCAAGCGGAAGTGTCTAATTTGTGGTGGAATGGACTTTCGTGAGCCCCCTCCCTCTTTCTCTTTCTCTCTCTCTCTTGGCAAGTGCGATTTCAATTAAGTTCATCAAGTAATTAACCCGTATCTTTAACCTCCCTCCTAAGATCCACATCAAAGGGGGCTGGATTCCTGATCCAATAGGAACAACGTTACGTAATACCTACCCGAAGAAAGAATAATTAACGAAGTTTCCGATCTTGTTTCACATTAGAATGAACGCCGTATGATCCTAGCCATAAAGAGAGTATTGGGGTCTGTCGAATCGTGATGTTACATCTGGTAGTGGGAAAGAAAAATATTCTTAAGACTATTACTTCCACAAAAACGATACCTAGCCAAGTGAATAAAGTATTTAATTACAATTCCGTTTTATAAATATCGCCCAATGTTGACCCTGCACCATCAATCTCATGGGGATTACTTCGTAATAGTGACGTAGGCAAACACTGCACTTCGAAGCTGATAGTTCCGACATCGCGAACGCTATTAATTTTACCACATTCTACAATGTGTCCAGCCTCAAAAATGGGTTCTCCTCTGACAATATTAGGTTCGATCCTAGTCGGATTACAAATTTCACTGCAGCTCATCATACATCGCGGAAACGTGTGCGAAACTACTCTTTACTTTTGGCAGTCCTCTTATCACCGCCAATCTTGGCAGACTCCGCCCATACGGTACATCCCAACAAGTTCCTCTTTTTTCCTCGTTACATCGCGTTACGTTGTTCTCGATAAGAACTATAATAGACCCCTCAATCGGTAAATCACTATCAACGCTCTCTTGTTTTATCCTGAGCATCAATGCTCTTCCTGGAAAGGCGAAATGCAGACTTCGTTATCGATCGAAACCCTTTTGCATGGTGCATATTGGGAGTGGTTCGCGCGTTGCCCGTAATCGTTGCATCAATTGCCATTCGGAATCACAGAGCTGGAACTATCATCTTGTGTGTGCTCCATACCGTGTTATCAGGTCTCTCCCCCAGATATCTGGGGATTATCGGAGAGTGGGATCCCGATGGTTCCGTCAGAGACTTCCAGTGAAATAGGGGTTTGGAGAAAAAGAAGAGAAACATAGGGTTTAGAGGGACGGAGAAGGAGAGAGAGTGGAGAGCGTATGGTGAGGAGAGAGAGATAGAGACAACGAAGCGGAAGTGCACACCTGTAGCGTTAACTATTATCATCGAAGCGAGACAAGATGTAGGATAAGTAGAGGGACTCCCAGGGTGTCTACTCGTGACGAAGATACCTCTGATAACGATAGTGACGATAGTGCCGATAGTGCTCGTATCTGCACACAGAGGTTTTACCTTCAACCTCTGTTCATTCAGCAGACTTTTGCCATCGTTACGCCTTTCACCTAAAGCTCCTTTTTTCTCTTTCGGACCACAAAGGACTCTGTCTACGTAATTAGCGTAGAATTGAATTCCTTACACCGGAAATCTTGCTGTATCTTTTAATGATATTTTATAAACCTGGTATTAGGGATGTTGAATGATTTGTTTACAATTGAGAAGAGTTATCTTAGTTATTTCATGGAGGTAAGTGAACAATTGAAAGAAGCGTTTCGTTTTATTCCTATGCAAATTTCAATCCCTATTAATGGGGTTTACCTACCTCCGTTCAGCTCCCACAGTCTAATAAAAGTCTTCATTTCCTGAACTAGAATATAAGGAAAAAGATTGGGGTCCAGAAGATATTGACGATTGGTAGGATCGCAGCCGGTGGAACGACTCCCAATTCGATGAAGTGGAAACGTATCCACGCGAATCGACTACCACCTATATACATCGAATGTATATACGCTTTCAATAGATTAGTGGAATAGATTAATTAAAACATCCAAGGAACGATCCCTCTGAACATTGAAGTCTGTCTTTAACCCAATGAAGGTCCGTAACTCAAACGAATTTGATGGATTAACGTGTGCTCGGTGATGCGCGTTAGGTAGGAAGAAAATTGATTGAATTGGGAGATATCGTATCGGTCAAATTACAATTGTCTCAAAGTGGATAAACAGAATCGACAGGATCTCAGGATTATGACTTATCGTTTCACAGTGGTGTTGCGTTATTTATCTTTCCATCATTGATCATTAGCCTCCTATGAGCGGAAGGAGACAAAGAAGACAGGCTTGTAACTCCGGGTATAATGAAAAGCAGTGACCGAGTGTGCGTTCGTAACCGCGTTGCGAAGAAACCCCGCATAGCAATCTGCTCGTTAAGGGGTGTAGGGTAACAAAGAAAGAGGGTAAAGTGGGCCTGTTGATGGCGAGAGAAAGGCAATACGCGGAAGCTGATGCGAGTGTGCTAAGGGGGAACTGGGAACACGGGGGTGTGCCCACATGTTTGTTCCAGGGCTTCTCGTATCCTCTCCCAGATACCCCACACCCTCTCTTTTCTTTCCCACCATATTTTCTTGTTCCATATGTCGTACGTGCTTTCCCATTTTATACATGCATCTCACATTTTCCGGGGACGCACTCTTAACTCTCGTTCGTGTTACGTTCATGCCCGCAGAGTCTGCCTGCTGGCAATGACACCGAAAGTATTTTTCTCACTTTTCTCTTTATTTATATATATATTTTTTTTATCCCTCGCATACTCGATCTCTTGCGAACGAGGCGTAGAAAAAGAAACCGCTGAAGCCTAGTAACCGTATGAGTATTTGGAGAATTAGAGACGAAAAGAACTGCCTGGGATTTGTCCTAGTTTTGACGCTCCAATGATATCGCGACGTTCAAGATTGCATCGTCGGAATGCAACGGAAATCGATTTTCTTTGTTTTTTTTACGAATCATGTCGTGAAAGTGTGTTAGAGTTACCAGGAATGGTGATAACACCCAGAAACTAAAAATGCAGACGAAAATTTTCATTTTTTATTGGTTTTCCAATTATTTGGTGAAATTCAAATTTTATTCTGCCACCATCAATATCGCGAAGTACATACCGCACAAAATTTGTTTTTTCCTGAATGTCAATACTTCGAGAAAATGAATATGCATTAGTTTTTTCGAAAAGTTCTTTTCTCTTTTTCTTGGCCACAAGTGTACGGTCAGTACACCTTTAAGACGCACTTGGAGTATACGAAGGAACGTTGAAGAGCTCAATCGATAGCCCTCTTGACGGAAAGTTTTCTCAACAGAGACGCCGACGACGACGACGATGACGACGACGACGTCGTGGGGCTATGAGAGCGTGTATGGCGTCGAGGTGATGCCTAGCCTCTTTTTTTTCTTCATTCTCGTTCTACTATATACTTCTTTATACGTTGGAACCTGGGATGCCAAAACTGTACGAAACTATTATAGGTTTATTGCACGAAGCTTCTAAATGCGATCATCATGAAGATCTCGATCGGGTTTGCGCTAAGAGGGTAGAACTTTTTGATTGATTCGTTGATAATGGAAATCGTATTATGTCTTCCATGAATTCATGAAGTCTCGAACTCCCCCCCCCCCCTGCTCTTTTTATTGACCGTCGTATTTCACATAAATGAAAATCCTAACAAACGTTCGTTAGGATTTTCGGGGTTCAAATTCGAGAGAAGAAATTTGGAAAATAAGACAAAAAAAATAATGTTCGTCGCGTCCCAACAATGCAAACATCCATGTCACGATTAAATCGTTTATTATCACACATCGATCATTTTCTCGAAGTGTTAATACGAATTCGCCATGTAACCTAACTAATCGATCGATTAATCAAAGTCAAAGAAATCCCCATGACTTGGCTAAAATTCTTTTTTCCATTATTCTATTCTTTCTTTGTATTTATTATTTTTATTATTCTCTACAATTCTTTTTATTTTTACCGTTATCAATGATTCGTTTTTTTTTTCTGTTACGACTTCGGATTTATAATAATATATTTGAGTATTTATTAAAATTCACTTTACAATGCGCTTTATTACACCACGGCCATTTTCTTTGAAGGTTATATTTTCAGAGACCTCTCGACTCTCCGCGCTATAAAAATTCGCATTCCGAATTCGCGTTACTCTTAACATTTTTACTGCACGTTTCATAAGTTCTCGAATCTTATTTCTACCAAACTTTCTCAATCTTACTTCGCGCCGTGAATGAAAAAAGAAATCTTGTATAACCCCGCGGTGATTCCTACGTCGCGTCCACCGTAAAAAAAAAAGGGGGGAAAAAAAATGAACATCGTCTGGAAAGGAGCGTTGCGAGATGAGTTTTGGTGTTAATAAAACTGCCAATGGGACAGTAATGTGAAAAAACGGGGATTGGAGTGAAAAAAGGGAAGAATACTTTTCCGAGATTCCAAAGAAAAGTGTCAACCTGAACAGGTTTTCATTCGCGAGTACTCCCAGCAGGTGCGCTGCGGATCAGAGACACAGAGAGATTTTTTTTCCAACCGTAATGTACTCTATGACGCTTTCTGCTCTCGAAAAAAAAAAAAAACGCTGGCTGGGCGTAATCTCACCCGTCCGGTAATTTCAAAAGCAGAGGCTTCTGGTTTATCTGATTTCGACGACATTCGTATCTTCACCACGCCCCGTCCAGTTTTAACGTATAGTCGATAAAAGAGAGAAAAAGAGAGAGAGAGAGGGAGAGAGCAATGATAATTTATTCATGCCTTGGTCGAAACCTTACGCAAATATGACAGATAACAGAAATAAAATAAAATATCAAAATATAAAAAAGATAAATTTAAAAATTCGTAAAAAAAAAAAATAGAAAAATAAAATAACTTTATATAATGGGAAAAATAGGGTATGGAACGCAATAAAAAAATAACCTTGCCACGATCTCTCATTTAAAAAAAAACACAAGGACATGATTCTAACCATAAAAAATACCTGGCTCGTGATTTTATCTATAAATCTAGCGGATCTCATCTACAAAATTTAGACTTTCAATTAAAAACAAATATTTCATAGAATATTTAAAAAAATGAAGAAATAAATATATTTTAAAAAATAATTTCTTGTCGTTTCAAGAATGCACACGAAAATGTATTCTTTTTGATAACTCAATTTTTTCTGCTCATTCACGATAGCTATAACAATCCTTAAAACGTTAAATCTTTATCATCTTATCGTTATTAATCATTCGAAACTGCAGGTTGGAAAAAAATACTAGCAAATTAAAAATCGTGATAAAAATGAAGAAATAAAAAATCGTTGGATTCCAGAGATGCGTCCCATCAATTTGACATATTTCGGACACAACTAATATTTCTTCAAAATCCCGTTTTTATTTTTTCGAACTGCGAATCGCTAATGACAATAAACAGGAAATGATTTTGTTCCAAATCGTTTCGGGTTGCATAAAAAAAAAAAAAAAAAAAACAACGCGAGCTTAATTATCGAATTGTCTCTTTCATTTGACAATCAAAGGGTAGGTTTCTCGGATGAAAGCGGAACGATGAAGCTTCTCGTCCTCTTTTACGAATTGTACCATTCCCGATGAGTTAATATAGATCGATACGTATATCCGTGTGTTCCGTTTTAATTAGCTACCGAGTGACAACGAGAATGAAAGAGAGAAAGATAAAGAGAGATAAAAAATGAAAAAAAAAAAAAAAAAAAAAAAAAAAAAAAAGAAACGAACGTATTTAGATGAGAATTAGTGGCAAGAGAGATTGGATAGAGAGATTAAACCTGCTGCAACGAGAGAGAAGTCGCGTAAAACGGGGGAGGTGAGCAAGCCCATTTTTTAGCATTAGGTACACGAGACGAGGGCTGACGCAAGCAATTCGTTTTAATTAAACGCTCGCTGGGACATGCGCGCGTGGTTACCTCGTGACCGGCTCGTTGTCGACAACGGATTTCTCGCTGACTGACTTTGGCGCGAGAAAAAAAATTTAAGAGCGATATGAAATTTATATTTGAAAATGATATTTCGAATCCACCATATATGAATCCTCCATATTAGCTCCGGGTTTGTTCGGACATTCCGGAACTCAATTGTATTCAAATCGGATCATTGATTCCGGAGCTGATATCAATATTCTGCGTTTATCTAAAAGGAGTGAAAATGTATCAGTTCTATTTTCGAAGAGGAGTCTCAATGATGATTGAAATAAAAAAAAGGTTAAGAAGTGGAAATTTGAACGCTTCATTGAAGAATAAATAACTTTTCATGACGTTGAAGTTTTTTGAAAAAAAAAAAAAAAACAGATTGTTTATTCCGCATATCATAAAAATGCAAAAAATATTCGATTGGATTTTCATTCATCTTGAAATCAAAACCACGATAATTTTGAACGAAAATAAAAAATAAAAATATTGAACAAAATGAACTTTAACCCCATGAGCTTTCCAGACGTGCAATTCTGCCTCGAAGAACAAAACTTTGATTCTTTATCGAAATAAATGAATAAACTTTTTTATAGCTTTGTATAATTTGAATAATAATCCATCTTTTCGTCATTATACAAATCACATAACTGCGTGGGAGAAAATATCCGACAAGAATGTGTAAAAGTAGTGAAGTAATTCTCGCAATCAATATTAGAGAAAATTAAATTTAAGAAATTCAAGAGGGGGTCTATTATCGTTGCTTTCCAGCGATGGAATTTTCAACTGCATAAAACTCAATGATTTGATGAAAAGTAATGATTCGTGGTATTTCATTTCAATTAACTTTTTTTTCGTATGAACAGCCAAAGTGTAGCGTGGAAATGTCAAGCAATTGACACTTTTCACAGCATTTGTGATATTTATGTGTCATATACGAAGATGGAGAAAGAAATGGACTGGCTGATGAAGGGAGACGAAAAAATGAAACTAGAAAGTGGGAGAAAGAGAGAAAGATTGGAAAAGAAAGAGAGAGCGAGAGAGAGAGAGAGCAAACGTAACCTTTGCGTTTATATCATACTTTACGATCGTGTGCTTGGCGGTTGCAGGCCCCAGCGGCATACAAATTGGCAAATTACCTCATCGGACTTCTCTCTCCCTCCGCCTTTCTCCGTCCCTCATTCCTTATTCCCCTCGCTACCGGTCAATCGGCACGATTGTGCTCCCCTTTTGCGTCAACTCTTTCACAATATTCCACCATTCGCTGCTTCCTTTTTTTACCACCTGGTTCGCACGACCACGACATAAGTTTACTCCCATACCAGTTATCCACAAGAGGAACGCCATGGGAGTGAAAGCATCGTGTATTGAACGAACGTATTCAGCCAATCTAAACGTACCAAGAATTTCATGGGGTTGAAGTTTGGATCGTCGAAATCCAACGAAATTTGTCACTTTCAATTTTGTATTTTCTTTACTATGCAAAATTGAAGAATCGTTACAAACGTTTGATTGATTTAAAGAGCTATTTTAAAAAAAAAGATGTCAAATTTTTATTTTTTTAATTATATCAAATAATTGCGTCAAATTATGTAAAATTGACCAACTTCAATACGACGTTTGAAGTTTGCACTGTTGAAACGACTTTTTGAAAAAATATCTTGATTTCAATTGATAAAACCTTTTTTCCATGAACAATGGCTGGAAATCTCTAATAAAACCATGAAAAAACATTGAAGCTGTTTCGACAGCGAAAATTTACCAAAGAAAGATTCGGAGAATTGGAAGAGATGAATTTTCATTGTTTTCCAACGATGCACATTTAAAATTCATTCTAATAATTGGTTAACTCGAATTTGTAGCAAATGAATTTGGCAATTTGATCCTAATCGGATGAATAAATTACCATCGTAAAACTTAGGTACACGAATCCACTGCAACGACCCATAGAATCAGTCACCCAACTACAGGAATCCAATTGGATTCGCAAGAAAACTAGTGGAGGTATAAACTGAACAGGCACCTCCAATTTAATCAATGGACGTTTCACATATGACGTAAGTGAAACGAAACGAAAAGCAAAAAAAGGAAAACCGAACAGAAAAAAAAAAAACCAAAGCCACCGACAATCGTACACGCGATAAATTTCGAAGGGAAAAGAACAATTCCCTGACCCCCAGCTAATAGTTAAACTTTCAATCCCCAACTGCGGCTGCATAGCTTGCGTGCGGCGTCACCGTGTGGCAAAGACAGCTGTGTCCTCCATGTTTTTTCTCCAGGCTATCCGTCCCCCTCCAGCAAACTCGATAATACGTTTCGCGTGTCAGCCAGGGATCGCTTCCTAATAAAGGACAGCAGTCAGAGAGGGATGCCCGAGGGGGCTGAAATTCCAGACTTTTCCAACTCCGTTTTTACCGCGTGGTTGATAAGCGATTATGGGAGCTCTCGATATACAAATATAAATCGAAATCGACAGAAATGGAACGAGTGTTCCGAAGGGAGTGGGTGGTTGGAGGGGTGTATCACGTTCGATTCACGGTATCGCGAATCGTTCGGGAAATAATGAAACGTCTGGGTCGTTTTGCGTTGCAATCAAGTTGCTCCCCTATGGCGTCGTCGTACCTCTCCTCATCGGCGTCGTCTTCGTCACGCTTCGCAAATTGCGCTATAATAATCCACCCTCGTCCACCTCCCAACCCCCGATCTACTTCGCGATTACAATCGGAAAGAGTAGCAGCTTTTCAAATCTATTCCAACGCATGAAACCGCGTAAAATATCCGATTATACCATGGTGGAGTATAAAAAATAAAGTTTTCGAAAGTTAGCCGGGAATTTTGGCTCGTCGCGAGTTCTTTATTGCTCGCAGGGGTTGCGGGGATTGTGGAGATGCACCGCGAAATATGGATTGTGCCACGCAAAGAAATGAACGCACGAAATTAATGAGTTGATGGAATTAAACGATTTTTTTCTTTTTCATTTTTCGTTATTTTTTTGTTTTAGTATTGACCAAAACGCTTTGCTTGGATTCGTGATGGAAAATCTCGAATAAAAACACCTAGAAACACGGAAGTCATTTTTGCAACCAACATTGGTCGGGAGAAAAATCTAATGGGCGAAAAAAAAAAATTGTTTGTTTTCTGTTCAACGATAGAAACTTCGACGTAATTTCAAGAGCCTTTTATTTCGTTTTAAAATTATTTATTTTTCTAATATCGCTTTTTTTGGAAGTGAATTATCGAAGCGATCGTGAATGGCTAAAGAGGTTTTGAAAAACGTGATTTGCCGGAAAAATGGTATTAATTTTCAAGTTTCAAATTAATTTCGTAAATAAAAAAAAATCTTCGGCGATTTTCGTGTAATTTATTGTTTGTTTTTCATTCTTATTTGGATCGAAGCTTTTTAGTGAATATTAATAAAATAAAAATTTGGCAGCCAAAAATTTTCGTTTGCGAAAATCCAGGGTTGCAAAATTCAATATCAAGAGTAATTTCAACCGCGAAACAACGCTGAAAACTTGCGAATGATTACATGGCTTTTTTTGTTTTTTGCTCCGGCTACCCGAGATAAAAAGCTGTCAATTTTTTCTTCATCGCTTCGCACATACACGCGCTCACACTAGCAAACTACGCATGAACAATACACGAATAGGATAAAAATAGTCGAACGTTTGTGGAATCGCGAGGGTGTCTTACCGTCCAGGAATAGATACGGATAATTGCGGAAAAAGAGAAGGTGAAGCACGCACTCGAACGTGATACATTGTACATGGGTTTGCCCTAAAGGGGGAGCTTGAAAAAGATTCGCACGATGGGGACAGGGAGGATTATATAAGAAATGAGAATATCCCTGCAAAAGGCTAGATATCATGCCTGTGCAGCCCTCAAGAAGGGCTTTTTCCAACCGATTGATAGCTACCCAAGCCAACATATATATATTGTTTTATCTGAACTTTAATGACTGATCCGCTCGAAACTATTCTTCCACTTATTCATGAAAATCCAAGCCATTCGTATCAATGTTGACAACTAAAAAACTAACAAATGTTTTTTTTTCATGTAAATTGCAAAAAAATTATATTTTTTATTCAGTTCGATTATGTAGAAACGTTGAAACGATTTTTATACCTTAAAGTGAAAAATGTTGAGAAAACAAAATTAATTTTCGTACGGATTCGAATTTTGCATCGTTGTATTGCAGTGAAATTTATCCGTAATTTTCTGTTTCCCAATTTTAAATTTTCGTTATTTTTGTTATCATAATTTTTGAAATTCATTTTTTCTGATCATTGCAAAAACATCGCATTTCATTTCGAGTCGAAATACGCAGGAATCTTAGAAACAATTCTCTCGCGATAAATTGATTTAAAAAAAAAAAAAGAAATGTCACTTTTCTCATGAGATTTTGACTTTGCATTGTTTAGAATGCAACTAAATTAAAAAGAAAAATATTTATGTTCTTTATAATGGAGAATTATATTTCGTACGTTCCTGTTACAAATAAATCAAAATTACAAAAAAAATATTCGCTCCCTTTACTTCAATGGATCCAAATAATCAGAAAAAAAAAAATGAAAAAAAGAAGGAATTGAATGGCTCCAAATAGTCCAAAAAAAAAAATAGAAATTTAGCTCCATTTTCGAATAGTCCCAAAAAAATTGAAAAAAAAAAATGAAATAAAAAAGAAATAAAAATATCATTGTCATTGGATTCCAAAGATGGAAACTTCAACGTCATAATGTTCGTTGCATTCAACGTCATGGATTTCGAGGTCTCCGTTTTAACCCAAAGCTTTCGTGCAAATCCAGCACGAGTAGGTACTCTTTTCACTTTCCGTTTTGTATACACGTTAAACGTGCGATCTCACACTGCTCACGACAGGTTATTCTCTCAGCCCGATCTTCCCCCTCGTGCTCTTCGGATCCTTTCGCGCGTCCGCGAGACTTTCCCGTCGCGAAGCGACCAACGAGATGTGGCAATCATCCCTCGAGCGATATACGTACGCACACACACATACGAACGAAAGTAAACGAGTCGAGAGATGAGCAACGTCTCGCGCATTTCCGGAACTCGTCTCGCAAACGAAGAAAAAGGTATGAGAGAAGAAAAAAAAAGCTCGAGGGGAATGAAAAAAAAAAAAAAGAAGGAATTTAATCAATCTCGCGGAGCTTTCCGTTCCACTCGTCATTCCCATAGATCTCGCCTGGGCCCGCCGTTTCTCAAGCCACATCTGCAGACAAACGTCAGGACGTAGGTCGTTCGAAAAACAGACGGGAAACGAAAGTACGACGTTGAAGTTTGCCACGATGGAATGCAACGATTTCTTTTTTTTTTTTTTTTTTTCGTTAATTTTTAATTTTTTTTCACCATTCAATTTTTTTGTTTAAATTCAGACCGGAAATATCCGATTGCAGTAAGCAAAAAACGAGAATCAAAGCAGCCATCGTATTACGAATCCCTTTCAATTATAATATTATTTTAATATAGTTTGTTTACGAAAGATAAATACATTTTTTTGTTTACGAAAAGTTTTTAGTCAAGTCTCATAAATTAATAAATATTTCGACTGGTAATATTGATTTTGTCATCCCGTAGATTCCCAATTTTGCAAATATTCCCCGAGCACGTTTCGCTTTGCGAGATCCACACGTGACGTGCGGCACAGCGACGTCACGTCAAGTAATGCAGACTTGTTTTCCGGAAAGTGATATTTTAGTCACGACTACCGTCTTCCCCCTTTCCCTCTCTTTTTCTCTTGGTTTTTTCATTTCGGTAATATTGGTCTTGAAGCTATAGTTTAGTTGCTTTAGTTTTTGGTTTTTTCGTGGTTATGATTATAACGATGATTCGAGTGTATTGTGTTAAGAATTTTTATTTAATACTCTGCTTCTTTAATTTAGGCATTTTCGATCTCGCATATTTATATTTGCGGGTTTTCACAGATTAGGATTATGATTATAATACTCGTGTGTTATTTTCAAAATCACGGTTCTTCGAGCATATAAGTACGGAATTCTCCAAACAGAACGATTGATTGATTTATATAATTTATTATGCACCAACGGATTTTCGGGCAAAGAAAAGTGAACATAAAAGTAAATAATACAAGAAAAAATAATAACTAAAAAACAATAAGAATTCGAAATCAAATGATATAGTAAAGAAATAATAAAAATAATGAAGTTTAATAAAGAGTACTCAATCTAAAACTAAAAAATAATATAATCCAGAACGTAACTTAAACATCAAGTAAAATAAACTTAAAATTAAACAAAAACTCAGAGCAATAACAAATCAAAACTTAAACAGAACTTCAAAAAATTGAAGAAAGAGAGAGAGATGATGATGATGAAGATGATATAGTTTATTATGCCCCAGTAACACTATCGAGCAATATAATAACAATAATAAATGGATAATTTATACATAAATATAAAAATTGAAGAATAAAAGAATCAAAGTTATTATACTAATGAAATAATATAAAAATTATAAAATAAACCATATTGAAACAATAATAAGTACCAAACTAAATATTTAACAATAATAACAATATACATAAGACAAAAATCATTCGGAGAGAGAGAGAGAGATAGAAATACTTGATTTGATATATATATATATTTATTATGCCTGAGTACGATATTACTTCAAGATAATTACAAATAAAAATAACAAAAAAAAACTTTACGGAAAAATTTTTACGAACGCATTTTTTTTTTTTCGAGAAAGAGAGAGAGAGATGGAGAAATGAATATCGTAGGCGTGCTGTTTGAGAGGAGAGTGTAAAGGCACAGGAGGAGAAGCATGAACGAGCATGGGCACGTTCCCAGCGTCCGGGGAATGCAAAAGGCTGAAAAAAGGAGAATCTCGGGATGGGTTCGCAGGCCAGCAAACGGAGGGAAGAGCGGCCTGATACGCGAGCCCGTAGCTATAGAAGTTTACGAGAGGAGAAAAGCGAGCGCAAGAAGCAGGAACGAGCCACGAGGCAGAAGAAGAAACGACTGAAGAAGAAGAAGAAGAAGAAGAAGAAGAAGAAGAGAAGGACGATGACGGTGGGAAAGAACGTGGGGACTCGCCATGGCTGCCCAGCAAGGATATCACCGTTGAACACGCTCTTTCTCTCCTAGGGAAAAAATCACTAACAAAGCGAAGAAACACCGAGAGCGGCACATCGAAGTTCGGGTTGGAAAGCAACGAAAATTACGTTTTCTTTTTTGTTTAATTTTCACTATTTTTCTTGGTCATTTAGAACGACGAAAATAAGGCAAACATCCTTAAGGATTTTCAGTGAACGATTTGCAGAATAATAATAAGAAATAATAATTTTGTTTAAAGTTATAATTTGTTCGTTTTATTTTTAATTTTTTGTTTTTTTTCAACAGGATAAAAGTGCTTTTTGCATGATAAGAGACTGTAATACTCTTATCATGTTCGTCAAACTCCCAATTTCTGATATAACCGTTCAAAAAACTTGTCCTTATTGTTTCATTTGTCGGTTCGAAGTACCTAAATTTTGTTTGCCATACTTACGTTTTCGTAATCCGCGGTTAATGAAGGCTGTACTGTATGTTTGTTTGATGAAAGTTCGCCGGAGTAAACTGTATCAGAGAGAACTTGCTTAAGGGCGAAGCGTGTGGAGAGGAATAGACAGAGAGAGAGAGAGAGAGAGAGGGAGAGAGATATTGATTGATCGATATAATTTATTATGCACCAGCGGACTTTTGGGCGAAGCAAAGTGAGTCTAAAGTAAACAATACAATAAAATTATAACAAAATAAAAAACTGAAATAAAAAGTAATACGGTTAGAAATTGTAGAATAAGTAAAGTAACAAAAATTACAATAAATCAAAACATAATTTAAACTTAAAATAAAATAAACTAGAACTTAAACTAGAACTCGAAGAAATATTAATAAACAAAAATGTAAAATTACACAGAACATGAATAGAATAAGAATAGAAGCAAACAAGAAAGAGAGAAAGAGACAGAGAAAGATGGAGAACGTTGGCTCCTTTGTCCAGTACAGAGAGCAGTGAACGAGCCTCACAGTCGTGACGTCTGCAGGGTGCGATGACTCGTCGGAGGACCGCGAACTCTGTAATACCGCGATCCTTCTTATTCTTTTGCTAAGGAACAAGAGAGAGGATAAACGGAAAGTCCTGATATAGACAAAGGAGAGAAGAGATCTCGAGGAGAGAAATCCTTGTTCTACCAAGACCACCAAACTAGGATCTTCCAAGTGATATATCCCTGCGGAAATAGTTTGTACAAGCTAGGTGGTCCCGCATCAATACCCGTTGTAACCAATGGTCTTCAAACTTTCCATCATTAGAACGCTGGAAAACCCCTTTATTTTTTCGTTTCCACAAAAATTTCTTTTACCAATTTGAAATCTCGATCCCGAAGTGAAAAAAGGAACATGAAGAATTTTTGTAACATTTTTTTTCGCTAAAATAAATTCCAGAAAATAATTTACAAATTTCAAGGTCACGTCAAAAATAATGAATGAAAAAGAATTTTTTTGTTGTATTTCTTCGATGCTTAACGAAACCCAAACAAGCTTTACCACGAAGATTTTCTTTGGAAATGTTTTTTTTTTTTGGCTACCCCTATCCGCAATAATTCAAGTCACAAATAACGTTCAATTTCCTCGTGTGGTCGATCGATTAGACTCCAAGCGGCGAGTTGAGACATTCCCCGGAAATTAGGCACGTTATTACCGGCCACCGGTAATTTCTTTCTTGTCTGCCAGCATTCTAAAATTTCATTCATGTAAACTCATTCCACTTTGCCCTCCACTGCGCTCTCTCTCTCTCTCTCTCTCTCTCTCTGTTTCTTTCTTTTTTTTCTTTTTTTTCGTTCTCTCTTTCCTTCCATTGCAATGTTCGCCATTCATTTCTCTGTAGATTCTACCATTCTCGTATGACTCTCGTCGCATTACGAACGGTGGAGAGCAATCTTGAGATTTCTTATTGCCCGGAGTTGGGGAATGGGGAGGCAGCTGAGAAGCTGGAGGTTATGTTCGAGCCTTGTTCCTGAGAGTCACTTGAATTAAAAGAGAATTCTCGACAAGTTGCGAGAGCTTGAGAAGTCTCCACACACACACTCTCTCTCTCTCTCTCTCTCACCTACACACGAGCTGATACGAGACCCCGGGATAATGTTGAAAACCCATTTCATCCGGCTAATAATTAATTATGAAGATAATCGTGTATAGCGTTGAAGGAACGCAATTACGGTGCTGCATCTGTCAGGAATGCGCACACAATAGTCCTTCGATTAAAAAAAATATAAAAATAAAGCAAATACGACCGATTGTTACGGGGAATGACATAAAAAACGATCTTTTACGTATAGGATTAATAGTGTTGACCTTCACTTGGCCTTCAAATTCGTTTCAGGGTTCTAGATTCGTATCGTACAGAAAGTTATCTATAGAGTTAGGATACGAAGATTGACGTAACTTTTTAAATTTTTAAATTCACTTTTCTCGTAGGCTATCACGTTCTTCAAGAAAAACCGAACGTCACGTGACGTAGAATTCATAGACGCAGGGCTTGATACTTTCTTTTTCGGTTTGAGATTATTCACCTTGGAGAAATGTAGGTTCGAAGCGAAACGTTTCAAAATTTGTGGCTTAAAAAATTTTTTTTTTATTTTTGTTGCATATCACCAAACGTGCATTCAGGAAAATTGTTGTGTCGATTCGTTATTTTTCATCGCATCCCAATGACGAGAACTTTAATTTCATGCAAAGTTCGGGGAAATACCAGAAATTTTTGTTTTCACGTAGCAAAGGTTAAGAAAAAGAACTTTCAACCGTTTTCACGTCCACTCGCGTTTAGACGGACCAAGAAGATTTCAAGATCAATCTCGTTTCAGTGTCACATTTCGACACCGAATTTTAAACTCAAAAAAAAAAAAACGATATCAGGCAGACTTAACAATTTTTAGTTGTTTATTAGTTCTCAATTCAATTGTTGAAATACTTTTTGAAGTATTTTAGTACGGGGATTAACAAAAATTAGTAAAAATATTTAAATAATTTTAAAAATCAATTTTAATAAATAGTAAATTAATGTTAGTAATTAGTAGATTTATTATAACATTCGTGGGGTAGAAAATCAAAAGGTTGGAAAATTATTCAAATGTAGTTCAACGAAAGAGATTTTTTCGAATTTTGGGGCATAATTGATAGTTATGAAAGAGACGAAAATTATTGGGGAGTGAAAACGTTTCATCATTCTCAGCGTTATTATCCTCCCGAAATTGTCGTTCGGTCGAGTTGGCAATTCCCAAAATTCGGGTTAGAGTAAATTCGCCATGTGGCATCGTGCATTGCCTCGAGGCGTCCAAGTGGTCAAATTATCGAGGATTCGCGATAAACATTGTTAGTTCGTCATGATGCACGGTGCTCGTTGTTGGGAGGCAGAGTGAGCCAGAGCGCGTATATTTCACAAGAGCCTCTGGCGAATCAACGCACTTCACGATTAATTTCCCATTCGCGACAATTACGAGGCAGCGAGGAGGAAAAAATAGTTTTCGCGCAATCATGGAAATTCTATTGTTTTCGAATACTCGCGTTCGTACTAATTCGAAAATTCTGCAATCATAGGTCAAATTCTTGAATGCCAAATCAAATTACAATAATTCAAAAAATATGCAAAAACCAAATCCAAAAATTACCAACGATACCGAACTTTTGAAAAAAAAAAAAAAAACCCTTAAAGATGTCGAGTAAACACAGGACCTTTGTCTCAAAAAGCTTTTTTTTTTTTAATCAATACAATAAAATTGTAAATACTATAAAAAATCTCTAAATAACAAAACTAAAATTATTAATCAGTATGAAAAACTGTAGAGTCGTACTGAAGATTTTATTCACAGAAAATCTACAAATAAATAACCATTTGAAAATTAACTCTCAAATTGGGTCTGCTGGCAACATTTTTTTCGCAGAAAAAGATAGTTTATTTTTCAAATAAAAAAAGATTTCGTACAGCGTTGCAAAATTGAGTTAAAAACGGTGTAAAAAAACATGGAAAGGATATTTTGATAAATCTTCGTTAAAGATCTTGAACTATTTTGAAAAACGAGCTTTTTTACATTTTTATATCAATCTTTTTATTTCCGAGACAAATTTCCAAAAAAAGAAAAATGTATTTTTCCAAGAAAGGCTATAGCGACGAGAACGATTCAAAATTTGACGAAAATTCATCAGCATATTTCCAAAACTCAATATTTTTGGATAGTGCAAGAAAAAAAAATTTGTCCAACAAATTTCATCATTGAATTTATACTGGAATATTTTATTGAAGCTGAAGTAGTTGGAGGGGGGTTAATTTCCAAGTGAATCCGCGGCACTGGAGTCTTTTAGCCTACCGTGAACTAAATCCTTCGGAGTTGGCAATGAATCGCAGCGTAGCCGCGATTGCAGGTCCATTTGCACTGGAAGGACTATGGAGAGAAGGATGGGGAATTTTCTCAATCTCGGACGCGGCAAATCCCGAACCGTATATTCTATAGCTCGTGACTAATGGGCTCTGGGTGATAAAAATTTCGCGGATTCCAAACGGGTCAAGGGATGAGTCGGGGTTAAAAAGAAAAAAAAAAAAAAAGTAGAAGAAACTTATGACCGTGTTTCTTAATTTTTTTTTTCGATTTTTCTGCACAGCGAGGGAAGACAATTTATATATATATATATATATTTTGCCGATAGCCGGGATGCCTGAACGCGCAAGTGTATCTCTGCGCAATGCGTTTAAATTGTTCCGACTCAAGTTGGACACGCGATCAGAGCCGCGGCGTTTCGTTGGGCCAACGAGTGATTAAATACAATTAATTAGAGTCGTTGCCCCCATCCGTATGTTCTCGTTCACCTGTGATCGTGGCTGTAACGATAATGTGAAACCGTCACGAACTTTGGTCAGCTAAAAGACTAATAAAAAAGCTAGAAAAAAAAGAGAGGCTAGTAAAAAAAAAAAAAAGACGAAAAGAAAAAAGAACGACCGTCCACCCTATGAATCCTATCGGTGTCTCGTGAGCGACCATCCAACGGATAAGAGTCACCCGTTTGCACGAACATTCGGACTTACCTGAAAGCAGAAAAAAAAACGGGCTGATTAGCCGGCGAACTTGGATTTAACGTGGAATTTGTATTTGGAGTAAAAAGCGAAGTGAAAAGTAAGGTTACAGGCAAAACCGAATTGGAAAAGAAGTCTATGAGGCACGACCTTGAAATATACAACATCGAAATGCAACGATATACGTTCTTTTCCAATTTCGAATTTTCTCTGGTTCCTCAGAAGTTCCAAAAATGGGTTAAACATTAATTAGAATCTTTTACGGGAAGTACAGTCAAAACGGAACAATCGTTTGTTTAAAAGCTGATCTCCAGTAGTGCCAAAAGGATTTTATTTGAATTTTCGTTGATAGATGGTCTTTCGGAGGAGGTTGGATGTTTCATGTCCATCAGGAGTATCAAAGGAACATTCCATTGGTAATCCAAATTGGATAAGTAAAAAAAGCTTTTTAATAGACCTCCGTTAGGTTATTAGACATACGAACGTGTTTCGTATATTTAATAACCCAATCCCATCCTAATACAGATCTTTCATGAAAATTGAATCTGCTTGCGTAACAACCGAACGCTGAAAAAATAACCACGTGAAGTCTGAACGGTTGGAAACCTCAAACTGAAGAAGAACACCACATCCGTGATCTCTTATCAGCCTGGTGTTCCCCACTTCTGAAAACGGTCATCAAAAGAGATTTACGAGACGTCGAGGAGCTCGTATCCATTCTGAAGTACGATTTACGAACAAGCCTGGGGGATTACAACCCGCCAAAATTGATGACCCTCGTTTTTAATACGCCAAACGGTTCTCCAGTTGTCGGGTCCACGTGAAAAGTGGTCGAAAGGGGAGAAAGTAAACGGTACGACATTCAACTTGAAGCTTTCACACATCCCTATTGGACATATCCCTCTTGGACTACGAGAACATCCAACAGGATAGAGCGAATTTGCACAAGTGTACTTTCACGAAGAGAGAAAATTGTTTTCAATGGCTCCACTGCGTCTATGGTGACAACCATACCCCCCCTCCTGTCCGTTCAACGAACCGACTCGAGATCCTAATTCCGATAATTTTCCAATCGTTTGGATAAAGTTTGCGTCTCGATTGTCAATCTCGATGTATCGTCACGATAGTCCGTCCCGACCCAAACCAATTCACCTTCCTGAACACGCGAAAACGATACGATCCAAATTTCGATCGCATCGATTTCTCGCTACTCATCCCGGTGGGAAGGAAGTTGCGGTTTACGCGCGAGAGAATTCGATATATCCGCAACGAGGTTCGATAACCGGAAGTCCAGTAGTATAAGCGCTTCAGCGATGAGACTTCCGGCGTAATCGACACTGCAAACCGACGGTAAAACAAAGCGGGTCCGGGAGGGGGGATGTTGCGTACCAAAGCGTCGAAGCTTTTCAATCTGTGTAGTTTAGAGTGTGATGATATAGACGCACGAACGCAGAGGACAGACGAGAAGTTCGACACCGAGCACTGCGGATCACTAACAGCCTCAAACGGAATCGAATACGATGGAAAACACAATTGAACGTTCTAGCGATGTGTAGAGGGTGACCGGAAACGTGATGACGGGAAAACCTCGTGTATTGATAATGACGAAGGTGGCGTCGAAACGAACATAATTTTTTTTTTTAATATGACATCGTTTAGTTGCTTATAAATTCATTTGGTTTTAGATGGGATGTTTGGGATTGTAATAGTAATGTAATTAGTAATAATGATGATGATCAGTGAATTTTCTTTGCATTGTAATTATAAGATTTTCAACAATTTATATCCTGACGATTTAAACTTCCTTGTCAACACTTTTGTAAAACTCGAAGGTTGAAAATCGTACGACGCAGGAAAATAATAATTCGTTATTATGTAACGAAAATGAGTTTTTTTTTAATTTTTAATCGAGTGATAAGCTGCAGAGACCAAGTGTATTACAACGTAAATCGTATAATGAAATTGTATAAAGCAGTAGATGCTGTCTCGGCAGTTTAAAAAAAAATACAAAAAATACAAAAAATACAAAAAAATTAGGAGTCTTTCACATTTTTATCGTTAAGATATCGAAACAGATAAACATGATTAAAAAAGGGTTAAATAAATAAAAGTAATTCCGGAGACTGTGGCCAACGTTTTAAGACCCTAAACCTAACCCAAACAATCGAAATTTCTAACAAAAGGTATCACCAAGACAATTTGCGTAATTTCAATAACGAAACTCAATGAAATCGTATGTATACGTCTTCAAGAGTTCCAGACTCTTCAAGGAAGTAAATTTGATTCATTCGCAGATCTGAAATTCACATTAAATGTTTTTACATTAAAATTGACGTTACTCGAATAAATTCGTGGTTTTTTTTTCCATTTTTCAGGACACCCTGTATACGTATAGAGAATTGGCGTATTTGCGTCTTCACTTCGGGTAGATTACAGGAGAGAGGGAGTTTGAAAGACTGAGAGAGAAAGATGAAGAGAGACAGGCAGACAGAAACGCGTCAAGTCATTAACGGATTTCGCGCAAACGTTAACACCAGAATGATTGAACGTCGAAGTCGTCGAAGCATACACGAGTTAGCACACAAACGCGAACGCGCACGCGCAAAGGCAAATACCTATCGATGAACTATTTAATTGCCTGCGAAACCGTATCAAGGATGTGGTAGGAAAGGGGGATGAAGGAAGGCTTTGGAAAGACGACTCTATCGATACCTCCGACGTTTGAAACGTTACGAATATTATTGTTGATACATTTTCGTTTATTCCACGATTTACACATGTGATCGATATCAAAACACCGAGCTGTAAAACTTTCGCCACCTCGATTCAGTTCCGGTAAGACACTGGTGGCGACAGGCATTGAAAGCCTAGGAAAACTACTAGATACGTCAAACTAACCCCCATAGTTTGATGACGACCCGGTGGAACTCAAGTTTATTGGCAGGCCAATCATGGATACTCGACACAATACTCTTATTGCACTGACCCTTAAAGCCCCTGTTTTATTGTTGTTCCCTTTGCTATGGTCTGGTCTCTGATTGTAACGCAATAACGTTGTCCACCAATTAAGAATCGGTAACCGATCCGAATAAATTTGGAAACAGTGCAACAGCGCTTTCGACCTGCAGGCCTTTCGACATCGTTGAGCAACGAAAATTAAATCGATTCAAGATTTTTTAAAGACATTTATCAAAAGCCCAAAAAAGATAGTCCAATTGAGAATCTCTAGCTTTAAAAATGTATTTCCACTGATTAAAAAAATGGTCTTTTATATTTCTATGAATAATGAGAAGTAACCCTGTTTAGGGACACCGGGAACGATTTCCTGGTCAGATCTAAACGAAATGTTATTAGATAAAAAAAAGTGTCGTTTCATTCTAACGATGAAAATTTCAGCGCCACTATCCAATGACACGTCACATCTGTAGAAGTCCATCATTATTTCCAGTCAGGAATCAACGTGAAAGATTCCACGAATGTTCGTATCCATCAGAACCTAACATACGTGATTCATCATTTCGGATGAATTTTTCATAGCGCCCTGGTGGCGTTCGATTGAACGAAGAAGTGGTTTTTTTTTTTTTTGGAGTGGCTTTGAAATCCACCACTGAATAAATTCAAACGTACGAAGGTAAAAAGGCACTTATGGAAGATATATAGCGAGATGGACACTTTGCGACAGGCTTGTGTCCGGTGCAACGTGGCTCTAAGGGAGACAGTCGCGATACGAACAAGATGGCAGAATCCGGCGGAACGACAAAGGGTGTAGAGAGTGTTGGAAAGAGCTGAAACCAGACATTGGAAGAGAAAGAGGGAGAGAGAGATGAAACGAACCGCGACGAGGACGAGCAAAAAATGGTAACCTCAACCGTAGGATGAGATCGGGAATATCCGCCGTTCCGTTAGGTCGTGAACTTCCCAACCACCAAAAGACAGCCACACCTATGTGGCACTCGATATATATACACTTGCCTACCATATTGGACGCCTCGACCCCTCATTTCCTTCCCGCTTTTCCTCACCCTTCAGCCCTCCACTCCCTTTACCTTTTCTCGGAGTTTGTTTTTCATTTTTCTCCCCGTCACTCTCGCCCTACACGCGTGTCACGGTGACGGTGCGTACCGTTTTGTCCTCGGATATCATTGAGCCCTAACTGATTGTACATAACGAGGCAGACAAAGGCGTGGCGACGGGGCGACGATTCTCTCACGGTTGGATAAGTGCGGGAATCTTTCCAATCCCGAAACTTGTCAACTAAGCACGTTTTTCTTTCTTTAATTCAATAAGAAAACAACGAATTGATGTCCAGCGTGCAGACTGCAGCCTTTTCATCGTAAAACACTTTAATGCAAGAATTGGTTGGGAAATCCGATTTTATCATGTCCTTATAGGGGTGTGATGGTGACACCAAATTCCCGATTAATGTTGTTTTACGATTTTTTATTCGATATTTCGTAGTTTGTTGGATTCCCACAAAAAGTAGGTATCCTTTCCTGACTCTAAGCCCACATTTCTTGGCAAGCCCTAAAATGCAGCCTCATCCACCCCATCCGGGAATGACGAACACGTTCATAGCCATATCGAAATTTTAAAATCCAATTTCTCCCATACTTTTCAACTCCTTGGAATGAAATTCATTGTGCGTATGCAGGATGCTTGCTCTAAGAGGAACATGATCGGCGTTTACCAAAATTTTGAAAAAAATTATACACATTGTGGTTACCAAACACATTTTTGCACAATGTGACGAAAATGTATCACCAGAATTCAAAATCTTATCGACCATCAAGAAAATTCAGTTTAACAATTGTCTCACTATTTTTTGACTCGTCACTTGTCACTTGTTCACTGCGCTAATTCGTAACCTTCGTTGCTACGATAGCTACCGTAAGCTGGAGCAGGGAAAAATGTCGAAAAATTATTGTAGAAAGGGTTTTTCCCATTTTCCCAGTTTAATTTTGCCTTTTCGGCAATAACTCGGGCATATTCGTAATCAGCGGAAAATTTCCGATCAAATACACCCTTTTAAAAGGTTAAAAACGGAAAAAAAAAATTTTCGACTTCCCCCGGCCACTTTTCCGAAATCTTGAAAATCACGAAATTTCGAAAGGTCGTGGAGTAAGCTTGTTATATGCTATGGACATTCATTTGGGGGGTTTGGAAAAGCATTTTGCCTAACTTAAATAATGGCGTTGGATTCGTATCGATATCTCTAATAGTTTTTCCGGAAAGTTCACTTGAAAAATCGCAAAAAAAGAGGCAAAGG
>JAPYZI010001223.1:0-34770 GCA_030523105.1 Ophioninae sp. A BG-2022a
AGATATCGATACGAATCCAACGCCATTATTTAAGTTAGGCAAAAACCTTTTCCAAACTCACCAAATGTATCCCCATTCCACAAGAGAAGCTCATCCTACGACCTTTTGAAATTTCGTGATTTTCAAGATTCTGGTAAAGTGGCCGGGGGAAGACGAAAAAAATTTTTTTCCGTTTTTAACCTCTTAAAAGGGTCTATTTGATCGGAAATTTTCCGCTGATTACGAATATGCCCGAATTTTTGCCGAAAGTACAAAATTAGACCAAGAAAATGGTAAAAACGTTTCTAGAATCTTTTTTTGACATTTATCCCTAAAAATCGAGAGTTCAAGGCGAATTAAAAATGGATTTGTTTTGAAGATATATAAATATATCGAACTGGACCTATGATATGACACTAAATTTAATACAATTATTTATATACCCAGTAATACAAAAATTAAAAAAAATGTAATTAATTAAACAATTACAAATAGTAACAAAAATATATAAAAAATAAACTTTTCACAATGAACAAATTTAATCGCTTATTACTGACAAAAAAATAATAAAATATAATTATCGACGATTGGATACGTTTGGGTTTTTGTACCAGCCCTTAGTTTCGCACGGATCGCGAAGTACCGAAAACTTGGTTCGTCGTCTCGAACTCCCTACACACGAGGCCCTTCCAACGAGAAAAGTTTGATGAAAGAAAACAAAAAAAAAACGAGAAAAGAAAAAAATGGCCGGTACCATAAATGGTACCTGGCGAGGTAGAAAAGCTTGGGTTGTTAAAAGTCAGACAAGAATTACGTAACACTTTTCGATCAAAGTAAAAATAGAAGGGGTGTTGGGGGGTAGAGAAAAATGTTTATAAAAATAATTCAACGCCCACGTTCTACCGGAACGACTTTTCGCTTTCGTTTTTTAATTTTATTTTTTTAAATTGTTATTATTATCGTGAAAAATAAATTTGCGAGAAAAATAATTTTCCTCTTATCTCGCGTTTGCGGTTTAATTTTATCGGCTTCCACCCTCCTCTTTTTCACATTCCGCATAATCAGGTCTGCTCGCAAGATCCGCTTTGCTAATTAATTTAATCCTCGAATGGGATCCTCACTACGAAATGGCTAAACAATCGATAAAAGAGGCTGCAAGAGCATGAAAAAAAAATAATAATAATAATTCTTCGTAAATTAACCACGAACCACGAAAAGAATTTTATTTTTAATTGATTCATTAAAATGAGAATAAATCTATATTATTCAGGAAATGGGAGATAACAGATATATTGATTTTTAGATTTCTTTTTAAATTTCGCTCACACGACGATCAAAATTAATTAATCGTAAATATGTATTAAAAAAAAAACGAAAAACAAATACAGTTGATATAAAAAAATAGTTAATATTTGTTCTATATATTTTTTGATACACATTTTTCGGATTTTCAGATTCGAATGTTGAAAAATGTGACAAAGTTCTATTTTTTAAATATATTTTTCTTAAAAAATTTCTTAAATCTCCCGCCAAATTTCGCTTTCAAATTTTTTCCAAGTTTTTCACACTTGGAGGTTGACATTTTTTTCAAAATCTTCGAGCATTCAAGTTTTCCAAGAATTCCTTAAATAAGGGTTGAATTATTCGAACGATTATGTAAAACCTTCCAAATTCAAAAAAATTTTAGAAGTACAATTGCAATAAAAAAGAGAAATAAAACAAAATAAAAAACAATAAATAATAATAATTTTGCGTTCGTGGGCTGAGAGAAATTCGTGGAATTGAGTGAGCATCACGTAAGTGGAGTTACGTGAGCGACTCGTTACGAAATCGCGAATATGAAAGGCACGGACGAGCCTTGAGTTTGTTTGGGTTTGTTAAAGAGGGGGGGGGAGGTTGCACGATCGACTATTAAACGAAATCAAGATTCGGGGAATCTTTCTCCTACCCTCGAAACATGCTTAAACGAGAGAGAGAGAAAAAGGGAGGGGGTGAAGAATTTAAGGGGGTTGGGGGTTGAAAAGCAAAAGGGTTGAAGAAAAGGGGGAGGGTATAAATACGTTCGAGTAAAGTTGTGCAAGCATGGAGTCCAGCGAACAATTCGTGCGCGTGTTAGATCCCATTATCCAGATAAGTTACGGAGAACTTTTCCAGTTGCCACCGATCGTTTGATTTTCTTTCTCACTCGCTCTCTTTCTCATTCCCATATCCGTTTCTTTGGTGCCCGAGCGATCTCTACAGCCAGATAATGCAACGCTCAACTTTGGCGTGCAGCAGACTTTCCGAAAAAAAAAAAATGTCGAACGAAAAAAAATGTAGAGTGAGAGAGAGAGAGAGAGAGAAAGAGAAATTAAATAACAGAAAAAAGCAAAAAGAAATAACAGCAATAAAAAGAGATCGAGAGGAGAAACCAGGTTTTATTTCCACCGGACGCTATTTTTTGTTTAAATGTTTGAATGGGAAAAAAGATTAACCGTCACGAGATTGGGTTGCATTCTTTCCTTTTTTTTATAATCCTTGTTTAATAAAATTCAATTTTAGTATTAATTAATTTTTTGCATAGAGTAAAAATTATTTTGATTAAAATAATTTTTATTATATTTTTTATTTATATTTTTCTATTTCATTATTGAATTATTTATTTAATTATTATACATTTTTATTTGGTACATTTTATATTTAATTATTTGATTAATATTAATTGCTTATGTTGTATCATTTTTCTTTCTTTTTTTCATAATCGTTAATAAAATATCATTTCAATATTAATTCAATTTTTATATTGAATAACAAACATTTTTATTCAAAACATTATCTGACATTAAAAAAAGTATTCTAAAAATAAATTTGTAATATTTTTGAATACAAATTTTTTTGCTATTTCATTATTTAATTATTTGATAAATATTTATTTTTTATCTTGATTTTTTTTAATTATTTCGTCGATTTTTTTACGCTTAATTAAAAAATAGTGTATTTTAAAGTTTTAAGAAAATTAATTATTGTTTTTTTTTTTCTTTCGGTCACGGCGAGTGGAGTTGTTGAATTTTGCAGGGGTGTGACTGTGAACGATGATTTGTCCGCCTTGGCACTTCCGGTATGGCATGGCTCAAGGCGTTAACGCGTTTCTCGTTCACGATCTGCCAACCTCGCTGGTTTTTCTCTAGTCTCGTATACCGCGGTAACCCGCAGTTGACACATTCTCGATCAATCAAACGTCACTGCCAGGTGCATTCAGTATTGGACGAGTAAAAATTATATATAGACAAATATATTTTATATATATATACATCGAATATACGTGTGAGTATATATATATATATATATATATATATATATATATATATTTACCGAGCTAAAAAATAATTTAATTGTTTTCCGAGCTATTTAAATTAAAAATAATAAATTACAAAATAATAATTTTTATGAAATAAATTTTAATTCATTTAATTAAATTTCCGAGGTAAAAAATAATTTGATTAAACGAACGGATCTCCGATCACCCTGAAATTTCAAAACCACTATTCTCCGAAACGGATGAACCGATGAGGATGAAACTTTTTGTCTACATTCAGGACACGTCATCGGAGGTCTTGGTCCCTATTATTTACTCTTATTTAATGGTAATTTTTTATTTATTTAAGTTTATAATTACTTCGAAGTAAAATTTGATTAAAAAAATATATATATCACAAAAATGTATTAAATAAATATATAATTGGTATCTTTACTTTTATTTATTTGAATATTCCTTTTTTTTCTATACAAGTTTATTTTACGATTAAGAAATTAAATAGAAATTGAATGGAATTATTGATCAGGATATAAATTCTTTTTTATTTTAATTAAAGTTTATAATTACTTCGAAGTAAAATAAAAAAAAAGATATTACAAAAATTTATTAATTAAATATACGATTGATATATTTCTATGAATATATTAATATTTATTTAAGGGATTTTCGAACCTATTGAAATTGGGTTCCCATTGAACCCTATAAACCCATTGAAATGAAAAGGAAGATGTTACAAAAAATGATTAATTAAATATACGATTGATATATTTCCATAAATATATTAATATTTATTTATGGGGGAATAAATAGGGGTTTTTGAACCCATTGAGATTGGGAATCCCGTGGTTAGAATCGTTTTCGATCGGTCGGGGAAAATCGATGATGAAAGCGTAACTTCAAATAGCCCGAAGGAATATCTCCTCGTATATTCGATGGTCTATAAATATATCGGTCTCTTATTTCGTTGCACCGTAGAAAAATAGCTCGAGGAGAAAGATGCTCGAGCGAAGAAGCCCAAGGGATGAGAGACGCATTGGAGCCTGGGTTTAAGGGGTCCGGGGAGAGAAAGAGATCATGAAAGAAGAAATACGTGGATATGTGGATGGAAGATCACTTTTACGACATAAGTTTGCTTATGAATAAAATATAAGGTGACTTTTACCCCGTTCACCCTGACACTTCGCTTCTTCGGGTACGGAATAAAAAATGAGCTCTGAGACGAGTATTTTATTTTATTTTTATTTTTATTTTTTATCTTTTTGTCCTTTCGTCTTCCCAGTCACTCTCGATGAATTTTATTATCAGCCGAATCGGCTTCGATGCACGCGAGAATATTCTCGTGAAAAGCACCCTCGAAATTTCAATAAGAATAACGCGCCTGTCCAAATTTATCAATCTTCGCATCCATTGGAACCTTCATTTTTTACTTTTTTTTTTCATTTAAAAAAGAACCCTCTTTTTTAAATTGTTTTTTTTTTCTATTTATTTATTTATTTATTTAATTAATATAATATTTAAATGGAGGTTTTATTATTTATTTATTTTTTACTGAAAAAACGAAACGTTCTTCTTTTAATTATTTTCATTGTTCCTATTTTTAATTTTTTTTTATCTCACAGTGAATTATTTCGAAATAAAAAACTAGTTTTTAAAAATTAAATGAAAAACAAGTGTAATTTCGCGGAAAAAACGTACCTCTGAAAATTCATTCGACTTCCCTCCCTTCGGAGATTGTATAGAAAACTTTCATTGTTTTGCAAAAAAAAAAAACAAATTCCTCTCTATCTGTAATTTTTTTTCATTTTTTAATGATTTTTTTATTCGTCGAGTATACTTTCGCGCCAAAAGTTGTTTTCGAATGAAAACGAGTTGAAAAACAAAATGAAAAGAATATAAAACGGACGTAAAATGTAGGTAGACCGGAAGTGCCTCTTGCACTTGAGAGTCACTGCAGGATTTCACCGAAGGGACGCCGCGAAACGTTGAAATAAAATCATATATACGACGAGAACTAAATCGAGGTCTATCGGCGAAGAAATTTCTTGTTCCGCTGATATATCTGAATTGATAGGAACTCCATTCCGTCTCTCGTCTCGACGTTCTTTTTCTTTCCCTCGCTCTTCCCAACTTCATAAAGTGGACCTGAGAAAAAGTCCCATCGTTCTCGTCGTCGCGGAGCAAATGGCAAAAATCCCCCGGCAAAACGAGTCTCATTGTCAGCGTGGGAGATCGCGTTTCGAGTACCCGAGTGGTGGGAGTCGAAGCGGGCGAAGAGTGGGGGGCGCTCGGGTCGCCGCCTGGCGGAGGCGTCACCTAAGCACCAGGGTCGGGCCTTTACGGAAATTTCTTTCTATCTCGCGTTCCCCTCGCGATAAATCGTTGCAAATTTTTGCAATAAATTCGAAAAATGTTCCTTCTTTTTTTTACTTTCCTTACGGAATTTCGTATGAATTATTTCAGTTGAAAATTTAATTTAAATAAAAACATACGTACGCTATCCTAAATGAGTCCACAAAATTTTCTTTTTTTCATTTACATTCGTAAAAACGTATTGATAAACAAAGTTAAAAATGTTCATTATTACTTCTGGCGCAACGCGTATCACGTGAACGCATACTTTTTATAGGCCATAAACCCAGCCAGGTTTATCTTTTGAAATGCTTTTACCATTATATCTCTTTGTGCGTTTGAGCTCGGTTTATTCAATTTATTTGCAACGAGGAGAATGCGCAGTAGCGAGCGGATAACGCACAATGAACGTCGAACAATGTAAAATGTGTAGTACGAGAGTTGGGGAGAAGGGGCGGTGAAACTTGAACGAGCGTATGGGGTTCCCTATAACTTTTGCTTCGAAGCAAACGTGGATCGGCGATAAAAGGAATTCGCGCTTTTCTTCCTTCGTCTATATTTCTTTCAACTTCTACAACGTATGACATGTGTCATTTCTGGTACTCATCCGATATTTTCCCTCTCCCTCTCCCTCTCTCTCCTTCTCCTACCCCATTTTATGTAATATACAACAAAATACAATATTCTTCAAGTAACCGAAACGAGAAAGCGAAAATTGCAGTTTCCCTCAGTCCTGCAACATAACGAAGCATTTTATTGCGATTCCATTGAGTCAGGAAAATATTTTTTTTTTCTGTACTCGACAAGAGTCATATCTCATTCATAATTTAACGAAGAAAACGCGTATGTTATCCGCGTTCATTATTGTTATCATTATTTATGTGTATTCCTTTACGATATTTTTATTCTAGTATTTTGCAAACTAATATTTCTTTTTTAAAAATATTCATATGGAAAAGTATTTCAATTATTTTTGAATGTTTTATTAGTATTAGTACCGTTGTTAACGTTTTTATTGTTACTATTAATAATATGAAATAAAATAATAATTATTAATTATATTTATAATCATTATTGTATTTATTATTATTCTGTTTATTTATTATTATTTTTATAACTTTTATTATGACTATAACTATTATTTTTTTATCATCAATATTGTCATTCTTTATTACTATTCCACTATTAATTATTGATCACACTGATTTTATTTATTATTATTATTAATGGTTTCACTAATGTTACCGAGTAGTAAAATGTACTTTAATAGCCAAAAGTACAAAGATAAATTAATTTTCTTAAGGCTCAGATAAAACAGCATCAGTTTTTAACTAACGACGATCCCGATTCTACGACGGACATGCACGGAGTTTTACGAGTGTTTAAGCGTTGTACGGTCGTAATTCAGGTCGATAACAGTTTTTTTAAAGAAAATACAACGGAGCGAAAAAAAAATCGCAGCTCGCTTCTTTACCGACTGTTCGGAGTGGCGAACCGAGATCGATGAAACTTTTTCCCCGGAGTCAGTTTAACGAGAGGAAAATTGAGTTTGAAAGTTCCGATGGAGCATAGAGAGGCCCGCGGAGGGGGGGGGCGGGGGGGAGGGGGAGGAAGAAAGTCTGATAACACGTTTCTGCGGATCAGTTTTCCATGGCAGCGAAAAAAAATGAAAAAAAAAAGTTACGAGCTCGACTGTGGATGCTGGGATATTGAGTCGTTTACTACCGGCGGTGATCTCACGACCGAATGATCGCAGGAGGAGCGTCAAAAGATTTAGAGATAATTCGCTTTTTCTTACGAATGGGACAAAATTCGATCAGGGACAGGACGAATTTTTCCTCCTCCCCCCCCCCCCTCTTCCCGGTGTGACGAGCTTGCAACTGTTTTACCCTTTCGAACCTTACGTTCGACCTTCCTCATCCCGGAATATAAAAAGTTAACTTATTTTCATCCTAGAAGTCCTTGCAAAAAATGTCCTCGAAAGGATTTCAAACTTCGAGACTTTTACTTTCTCCCCTCCTCTTGAATAAAAATAGTACCGTTTTTTCAGTCGAAAAAAAACCTTGCGAAAAATATCCTGGCAAAAAAATTATTTGTAAAAAACGGTTGTTTAAAAAAATATGTCTTTGCGAAAAAATGTTCGTTTAAAAAATATTCTTGAAAAAAATGTTTTTGCTAAGAAATGTCCTTGTAATGAAATATCCTTGCAAAAAATGCCGATAAAAAAATTTTTTTTGCAAAAAAATGTCATTGTAAGAAATTAACCATGCAAAAAAACACTCTGCAAAACAAAATCCTTACAAACAAAATTTCTTAGCAAAGAAATTATCTGTCGAAAAAATATCCTGCAAAAAAAACTGTCCATGCAAATAAAAATCCTAATAAAAAAAAATGTTTCTAGCTACAAAATTGTTTAAAAATCCGAGGTAGATAAAAAAAAATATAAAACAATATTGAGTAGACGCTATTATGTCTCTCTCGCTCTGGGTCTCTTTCACGTACCGTCCTGGTAATAATTCGCAATTAGTTTAATGTCCATTGCATGTTGAGGTGCGAACGTGTGCGACGAGTGGGGCAGCCAAGCGTGACGTCCGACGCCGTTAGCGAGTGTCCCTAAATTATCGTCCGAGCGATATTCCGAAAATACATTACTCCAGATCCCGTATTTCCTTTTCTTTTTTCAATTTTTATTTTATTATTATTATTATTTTTTTTTCAGTCGTCACGTTGAATTTTCAACGCCATAAATTTCTCGCGGCTGGGAACTTTCGAAAAAGTCCTTTTCCCCACCCCGCGACCGAGAAAAATACTAGGACCGATGAAAATTGAAAATCCGGAAAGTGGCGGGTACAAAAACAAGCGAGAATGGTCCGAGGGTTTTCTCTGCTTCAGACAGTCCCCGGAAGCGTAAAAAAAATGATTAAAAAAAACATATATATATATATATATATATATATAAAGACGAAATAAAATTAAAGCGCAGCTGCGGTGGCCTGGCCGTGCCCGGAGTTATCAGTTCCCCTCGATTTTCGTCACGAAATAAAAAAAAAACAAAGTCGATAAATTTCAAAAAATAAAATAAAAACTATACGCCCTGATATATAGTTCGTGAGAAAATGGGAGATCGAATGATAAATCTATATCTATCGATAAATACAGACGAGAGCAATTGAACCATTACCCGGGGATAAAAATGTACATCTTTGTATGGGTAAATAAATATAGGCGTATATATGAGTACCAGCAGAGATTGCTTAATCGATTTTTCCTATATCCATTTTTAATAGTCACCCCCCACCCCTTTAGCAGCCTCCCTCATTCTCTTCTCGACCCACTCTAGGAACGCATTTTTTTAAATTAATTATTCGAGACACGAATAAATCGATGGGCTTTACGGTAGTTTCGCGTGCAATTATGAAAAACAATTTATTTCAAATTGTATAAAAAATTCAGGTTGGCTTAATACTTTAAGTTCAATGACGATATTTGATTGGAAATTTTTTTTTTAATTGGACTTTAGATTGAATTTGTCGAAAATAAGGAATAACAAATTTCAAGATATTCAAATATTATTCCATCTCTCTATTTCTATTATTAGTATTATTTTTGTTATTATTACAATTATTATCGTTATTTGGGTTTGTTTGGGTTATAGTCGTTGTTTTTGTTAGTTTCGTCATTATAAAATACAATTTTTAATTATAATTGTTTATAATTATATGTTTAAATAATATTTGCATTTTATTTTTTATCGATACTGTATATTTTGTAAATTATATAATAATAATAATAATAATAATAATAATAATTAATTATACAGTCATTTTTATTTTAATATGTAATTCCACAATGATAACGATTTTATTATTATATATTACACAATTATAATAATTATATTACCAGTATTATCATTATCGATTAAATTAGTTGTATTTCTTTGATTTATTATTATAATTGTTATTATTATTAAGGGGAAACTAGGAAATTCCCCAAGCCTTATGTGTCAACGTTTACCTCTCCCAGTGATGGATTTGCACAGCCACTCGTGGTCCAACAAAATTCGATAACAATTGTATGTGTATGGCTTTTCAGCAGTTTCTACCTGTCAGCAGAGCTCTCTCGATCACCGGGTAATTTTATCATTGTGTAACAGGAATGCGGTGGTTATTTCATCCTGTCTCGTTTATTGGCTAACATCCCCTCTCATTTTCTCCAGCCCCCCCCCCCTTCTCCCCGGAGGCAACGCACAAGTGTACCGAAATAATTTCTCGGCCTCCAATGGTCCATGCAACAACGTAATTTGCGGATAGAGATTTAGCAATACATTACCTATGGGGAGGAAAAGGGGTGGGGGAATAAATGGATGGAAGCCGGAAAGGAGGAGGGGGGCAAATATAATCCGTGTTCGTGAATCAACGAGCGAACGAAATACCGCAAATATCGGAAGTTCGATTGGACAATTATTAACGCGACCTGTTGTATACGTCACCACCACCCCCCCCTCCCAAACCCCCATACGAACCTGACCCCTACAATGGTATTATCGATATCCGTCGTTGGATAAAATCATATTTAATCCATTGGTTAATCCATATCGTTCCTCCTAATTCTACCAGACCCGACAAATTTTACTCGAAATTACTATCGGCGATATTAAGGGTTGATAGAATATCGTAAATGTTTTTTTTTTTGTTATGACAAAGTGGAAATAGAAATTAAGAAAGTCAGGAAATTGTAAAATTGAATTTATTGTTTTTTATTTTATTATTTCAAGCTTTTTTTCAATTTTCCTATTTTTTAATGATTTTTTAAAATTGTTTTTGAAAATTTTTTTAAATATGTTATATATGTAAATTTTATATGTTTTTTGTGTATATTTTTTATTATGTTAATTCAATTGAGAGACGTATTTATTAAATTTGATAAGGGTTCCCTTCGAAGAGTAAAATGTCATTACTTTTCCGATTTGAAAACAAAAATATTGAATTTTGGAAAAAATTGGACGAGAAGTTTAATTTTTATTCGATCGCTATTGAAAATATATTTGTTTTTGGCACTTGCCATTATGACATTTTTATTATCAAAGATAATTGTTAATAAAAATAATTTTTTTTATCGACGGCAATTATTTTGTCAATTTATGTTAATTTTTTAAAAATAACTTTTTAGTTTTCGAAATACCTGAAAAAATAATTAAAAAAACAGGCACTTCTCGGTAGCTCGAAAAAAGGCGAAAAATTTGGTCCTCTCTCCTAAAAGGTTGACCTGAAAAAAAATTCCGCTGGTTAATTTCATCCTCCATACGATTGGGACGTCCGACCGAAACGCCCTCTATCCACCGCTAATTCCTTGCCCACATTGAAATCTTCCATAATCCGTGGGTGCGATTAACGATATTCCATCAGGTGTGAGACCTCCCTCGTGTGTGCCAACGAGATCACGTGTAAACGCGACAAAATTCCGAATTAACAAGAGGTCGAGGTGTTAAGCGTTTGCCCACATTGATAAACCGAGGGACCGCCTTTTTAATTGAAATTGCCAAATCGCACGTGAAACGAGAGTAAAATTCGAGGTGGTCTGACAAAAGTCTGGCTTTACCACTTACTCCTGTACGAAGCTCAAAAAACTAGGTGTTTTAAATTTCAGCAACGAAAATTCGGTTTGTAATTTTTTTATTTGTTACATCGACAGATATGTCGATAACAATATCAAAATTAAGAAAAAATTCTTGTAAGAACGATGTAAATTGATGGCAAGTAGGTAAGGCTGGGAAGTGGTCTGACATAAGTCTGGCTTTACTACTTAGTCCTATACGAGACTAAAAAACTCGGTAATTTAAATTTGGGCTACGAAAATTCGATTTCTTAATATTTATTTTCTTTCTTGCATCAATAGACATCTCGATAATAGAGTCAACATTTTTTTCGAACAAAAAAAAATATTTTTTTTTACAAAACGACCTAAATTGGTGGCAGTAGAAGTGGCAAGTAGACAGGGCTAGGAAGTGATCAGACAGGGGTTAAAAGTACAAGGGTTGCAGGGACAGGGGGGGATGAGGGTGGAGGACAGAGAAAAGCTTCATGATAGCCATTCCAGTGCATAATCAAGCAACTTCCAGTAGCAGGTTCCCCTGAAGGGGTGGAGGTCACCTACGTGTATCGGATTGTTCCTCTCGCGGCGGTAGAATGCCATTTGCATAAAATTACGGTGGTCCGAATCCCCGAAGCGTACGAAAAGCACGGATCTGGAGTGAGATCATCTGGACCAGTTCTGCCATCCTCTTCTCGTGCTTCAACCCCCATCCCCAAGCTCGGTTAGAGCGAGCGTCGCTCTAGGACGCTTATCAAATTATCCGGCCAATTCGCAGCTATCCCTACCTTCGAGCTGGCTACTATCAACGCCATTTGCCGGGGGTTCGTTGCGCCAAGCTTCCCACGAATTTCCACCCCCTACCCCTTTTCAATCCAACCCTTATTTCTTTTTGTTTCTCATTCCCTTTTTTTTAATTCCTGTATTTCTCTTTTCCGTGCGTCAAAGTAGAAATTTGCAACCTCCTGCTCGTTTTGGCTATAACTCTTATTTTCTCATCCCCTTTTGACGTTGCAAATTGGCGACAAATTTTCCAGCCCCCGTTTGATTTCAACCATTATTTTTTTTTGTTTCTCATTCCCATTTTTTATATTTTTATTCCTCTTTTCTGTGCGTCAAAGTACGAATTTTCAACCCCCTGCTCGTTTTGGTTACAACCCTTATTTTCTCATCCCCTTTTTATCGCTGCAAATTGGCCGAGAATTTTTAACCCCCTACTCTTTTTAATTTTACCCCTTGTTTTTGTTGCTTCTCATCCCTTTTTATCATCGCCCTCTTACTTCACAAACTGCGAGGAAACAACCTCTTATTCAACCCCGAAAAAATATACATCCATCGAGCTTTGATTGGGAAATAAAATTGGGGGTAGGAAGAATCGTACCTTTTATTTATCGAATGTGATTTTTTTCTCGTTATGTACATAATTTCCGAAGAAATTGAACACGAGGGAGAAGCGAAGGGGTGAAAAATGGAAGCTTTGTGGACCAGTAGGGGGATGATGGAAACGAATCGGGAGTTTGATTCACCCCTCCATTTTCATTCTCTTTTTCTCTCCCCAGAGGCCATTCCCGAGGATTACCGCGCCTGGAAAAGCAGTCACAGATACAAAAGTGGCAAATCGATAAAGCACGAAGGGCCGATAAGGGCACAAGCGAGGAACCATCAAGCAAGTGAGACAAACAGAGAGAGAAAGAGAGAGAGAGTGAGAAGGGGAGGGAGAAAAAGGGTAGGAGAACCGGAAACGCGGGAGACCAGAACAGACAAGGTAAATAAATTATTTTCGATATAAATATATACACACGTGTACACAAGTGTATCTATCGGCCAAAATCGGAATTAACGAAGCGTAATATTTATCAATCGGTCGATAGATTTCGGAGGGCTGAGGCGAAACAAGAGATAAGGGATGAATAATGGGCGTATGCGAGCACCGTTTCCTCGCAATTCGCATGACCCAGATGAAAATTAATCACTTTTCGAACGAAGGGCCGAAGGGTATGTCGAAGTGTGGGAAGGGAAAAAAAAAAGAAAATATTGCTTCTCGCCTTTCGTAAACATTTGCGAAAGCACAAATTTATCATTTCTGTAAATATATCTCGTTTCGAGATACGAGTTTATGAAACAAAAGTGAGAAACGTAAACAAGGGGGTTGAGAGGGTGAAAAGGGGGATGAAAGCTTCGACCCGTTTTTCTCTCATTCATTTGTTCGTCCCTTTACCTTTTTTCTTCCCGTTTTAGCGTTTTTAGCGTTTCGAAGGTGGATCGAAACGACCTCACCCCGTTTCAACCCCCTTTCACCCCAGCCAACCCCTCATTGGCGTGCCGTGAAAAATTTCGAGAGATGAAGAATTTATAGGTCGTTAAATGCGCTTCGCAAGAATAAAACGGGGTTGATGATGGACGGGGTGGCGGTAAGGGGATTGAGGGTTGGAGGGGGCGTGGGGGGTGGAAAATTTATTGAAAACGGAAGTAGCTTCGCTGAGCTGTACGTGAACTTTTACGAAAGCTCGATATACCCTTTCTCCGTGACTCGTTTCTCAACCCCCCCCCCTCCACCCCTACCCAAGTTTCCCTTGAATTCTGCTTTTTCAGCCCTTTCCGGTTTATATACACACACCCTTATCTGGCCATAACCAAGGGAGCGACCCTGACTCGATATGACAAAACAAAATATAACGGGACGACGCGAGAAAAGATCCGGTAGAATCGCGATATTTTATTACTCCCGAGATTCCTCCGAACGGGGCGTGAAAACTTTTGTCATTTAAATAATAAATTATTCGCGTTTCGTTTCGCGAGATTCGAAGGAGAAAATAAAATTCCCGCTCCGTTTGAATAAAAATAAGAATATACTTTTAATAAACAAAACAAACAGTAACAATCACACGAATAAGTCTGAAATCAACAACAATAGCAATAATAACAATAACACCAGGGACGATAACGATTGAAATTATAAAAATAATCAGAACGTTTTTTAATAATCGAAGCAACTGTAAAAATAATGATTATTAAATGTTGTACAATACAATAATTACAATAATAATTTTGATAACAAACCTAATAATAATAATATTAATAATAATAATAATATTAATAACAATATTTTTTTCTGTTACCGTATTCTATTGTATTACACATAAAGTTTTATTACGATAAACAATAAATATTCATCACGCTAAAATAATATTTGAAATAATAGCAATAAAAAGTGAAATAGTTGGTAAAAATAATAATATTGTTATTTTATTTTAATAATAATTCCGAGATATATCAATAATTGTAATAACAATAATTTTATACAATAATAAAAAGAAACAATTACAATAATAATATAATTTCTATTCTTACTAACAATAATAATGTAATTGTTATTATTATTAACAGTAACGACATTATTGTTGTTATTTCATTGCATTATATTATAAACACGATTTGTAATTACGATAAAAATCAATTATTCCCAAAGTTATTACTTGGAAAGTTTAACCCGAACAAATCTTAGGGAGACAACTCGATCGCATATAATTACCAGATTGTTTATCGGTCGCGATTTAGATGAAATTTCGTGAAGACGTATCGCGATTCATTAGGATGAGAAATTTCATCGAAGAGAAAATCCGGTTTTAAGGGGGTTGGTCGATGGCCGTTTTACGCAGGTCTTATCCTGAGCCCGGCCAGGTAGAGACTTTTGTTTACGTTGTAATAAATGGGGTGAATCACGAGGGGCTCGAGGGTGCGAGAAAAGCGAAACGAGAATAGCGAACGGGGCTCTCCGGGTATCTCGGCAAGCGAAGGGAGCCAGAGATGGAGATAGGGTCCAGGGGGTTGATGAATAGCTGCTAACTAGACTCCTCTTCTCGGATAACAGTATACACTGTGTACCTCAGGATAGCTCGTCCGTGTTAACCTCCAAACTCGTATTCACTATTTTTTCAAATATTTCAATAATTCTATATATATATATATTGTATGACGTAAGCAAAAGCAGGGGAAAACCCGAATATTCCAATTAAAAGCATTGTTAGCTCGTTAACGAAGCCCCTACATTGTCCCATTTTGTCCAATTCCTGTTATTCCTAAAATCGAAAAAAAGCAAACAAAAAAAAGTCGCGAATTCGGAAATTCACGAAGATTCGTAGGAACAATAAAAATTCACCACCCCAGATTGAACCCCGATAATCCAATAGCACCGACGGCTGAACAAAACGCGAATGCTCAAACGGAAGGGGGTTGGTTTGGGTAAAGGGGTTGGAAAATTTGAAACACCGACTGGTGTATACGCAGGTAGGTAAATTCGATCGAATCACGTTACCATTGTCCACGCTTGATCAGGTTTTCATTGCGCGAAAGAAAGAGAATTTTTGGTGGCGAGGTGGGGGGAGCGGGTGTTTTGAAGCTTTTTGACACCGGTTTATTTTCATCCCCCGACGACTGTTGCCGTGTCAGTCATTCATTGATATCCTGATATCCCGTAAATACCCTCGGGGCTGAAACGTTTGTTTTGTTTCGATTTTTTTCTTTGTTTTTTTTATTTATTTATGGAATATTCAACGAAAAAGCACAACCATAGCATGAGAAAAACAACCCTAGGAATTGGAATGAAAAAGTACGAGGATTTTGACCCCATTCGTCAGAATGGAGCGCTTTGGAATCGAGGAGAGTGTAGTTTGATAAATGGCCGCTAGATGGCGAGCGCGTGGCGGAGCTCTCGTCAGTGGAGCACGCACTCCAACCGTATACAGAGTCACGTATAGCAGGAGCATTTTTTTCGTTAAAAAAAAATTATTTTTATTTTTCTTATCATCTATTTTTTTCGTTTTTTAAATATTTTTGTGCATACGCAGTAATTCAGTGGGTGCGCATGTATTGTTCAGGATAAATTTATTTTTTATACTCTGAATCAATATCAAGTGAAAATTGAATCCAATTAGCTATGGGGATTGGTTCTCTCTTCGTTTTGAATCGTTATATAAATTTTTCATCCGTGCACACTTGCCCCACGGAGATTGGAACCTCGACGATATTTTGTTTTTTTTTGGGGGGTGGGGGACAGGAATCGATCCGCATTTTGCGGAGTGGTCGAAGGAACAATCTTCATCAGCGCTGATGGAAGGAGACACCGGGATTCGAAAGCCATTCCTAAGGTTACCCTTTGATCCGAAACTGGTGGTGAGTTGTGCTATTGAATTACATTGGTGGACAGAATGGCTTTTGAACGTTGAGAGGAAATTCGGGTTCTCTGCAATCTCACCTCTCCCTCTCCCTTCAGAGAGGGAGAGAGAGGGACTGAAAGCAGACGAGGATGATTCAGTCGTAGGCAAGGTATATTTCCTGAGCTTTGAGCATCGCGTCAGATCTGCCACGCAATTGGCCAGACGCTTTGAGGGATTAATTTAGCTTCTGGATTCCAGAATATTCGATATTCCCAGTGCATCCATAGGGAGCATCCTCTTCCTGTGTTCCGTCCTCCATTGCTAATTAAATTAGCTTCCGATTGTACAAATTTTGTAAACTTCAAGCAAACCCTAATGAAAAAAAAAATGGAAGTGGTACGTGATAGAGAAATTGGTAGGATTTGATGATGATGTTGACACGACAAATTGATCGTTCGGGGTTGCCCAATTGGTATCCATCTCACTCATGTAGCTATCCAATTACTATTCATTCACCGATGTCCCGAAATGAACGCACGTACAGGCCACTTGTGCCAACCCTGTGTACTACGTACCGACCATACAGAGAGCCCAATTAACGTGGAGTCGTAGCTTGGAGCTTGGCCGATTGATCATAAACGCCACTAGAGTGAACGATCCATCGTCCTGTTGTGTCGACAATGCAGCATCTTCATTATCAATCTTCCACGACCCAATACCTCCGAGAAAACAACCTCAAAAGAGGTCTATTGGGTTCCAATAGACCCCAATAGACATCTTCGACGAACCAAAGCGTACTTCTTGGCGCACCAGCCGTAAATCGAACTTACCCATTGACAAAACAGATCTAACGTGGATCACAGCTGAGCCCGATGATCAAGAGCCGTTGTCCCAACATTGATGGAAGTCTCCAGTACGGGCTTACAGTACCCGAGATACACGGCATTGCCGTGATATCGTGTACTACATAACGGCAAACACGGGCGCGCACACTTATGTAAGCTAGGTAGCCATCCTGCGCCCCCCTCGGTCCTTTCAGCATTGATGTATGGTCCTGGTGTGGAAGTCGTCGGGCATGCGCTGAACGAAAGTGAAAAAGAACAAAAAAAAACGTACAGCTCTCGTTGATGTCCTGTTCGCGTGATATTCCAGCAGAGGTCCTTCAACGCGAAAGGGACCAGAGTCTACCATCCGTCTTCATCCCTGTTGCGCTACCAGCCAATGGAGAAAACCCAACCGGTTGCGATAACCTCGTCGACTGATACAGTCGGAGCGCGGGTCGGGGCGGGTGGGCCAAGGGATTTTGGCTCGTCTTTTGGGGGTTACGAAACGAAACGGCTGTGCCCACCTAGCGCCGTAGTACTTGAGGTCAGACGGTGTCTCCTAAGTTGCTTCTGGTGCAACATAACTCGTCCAGGCATTGTCCAATTTCGACAACGTACTACCGGTACACGTTTGACCCCATTCTCAACGTGGCAAACTAAATTCAACCCTTGGAATTATAGATATAGCGATCCTAAGTGCAGACTACATCCGAATGTCTACTGGGGTACCCCTAAGCTCCTTCTAGTCATGGGACGGGGAGGGCCTAGAAACCTGGATGTTCTACAACGATGACACTCCCTCGTTCATCGAATCAATCTACACGTGGAATCCTCTTGATCCTATCCGATATCTCCAACTGTCACTCGCCTCAACAATTAACACTACCCTTTTTTCATCATCTTTCCAAGAGACCCCTGATAACGAACTTTCTAACCTCGTTCCCAAATATCAGGTTTGTGTCTTAACCCAAACAAACCCAAATAAACCCAAACAAGAAGTTTCTAGAATCTCATTTTTTTCGAGAGGAAAGGGGATGGAAAAAAACAACTTTGATGTTTGTTTGGGTTCGTTTGCGTTGTTTAATCCTCGTTTTTTCCTCATTGAAGGAAAATGGGTGGAAAAAAACAACTTTGCAGTCACCGGTCATTCGTCATTACGATTAAATCTCAGTAAACGCTATTCGTTCCAAAACCTACGGAATTTCGATTCGAGGTGGCGTATTGATAAATCCTTTGAGACACGGTGAGTGTGAATCCTGGGCAAGCGTTAACCCGATAAGCCACAATGGTCCAGCCTCATCGTGCTCCAAAGTGCACGCTTCACCATCCCTCTCTCTCTCTCTCTTTCTCTCCCTCTCTCTTCTCCTTCTTCTCTTGGCTCACCAGCCGCGCTCTACCTGCGCACCAAGAGAATCTTGTTAAAGGGGATGAGCGAGTGAAGTAGTTCGTGGTGTAATTGCGTTTTCGGAGCCCCTATATATAAGCGCACGTTGGATAATTGCTGGCGGACAGAGAGAGAGAGAAAGAGACGCAGGAAGAGAATATTCGTGGAGATTATTGAGATGGTGACCGGACAAAACGGATGAAGCCAAATCATTTAGGGCCCACGTCTCCATAGACCTTTCAATCCATTTTACTATACCCGAACCAATTGAAATTATTTTCCACCTTAATGTTTATCACACTCGTCGTATTTCAAAACGCAGTTTTAATTCCTTTGAATTATTTCATATTAACAATTAAATATTTATATCGATATAAATATCAATAAAAAATTCAAATTAACAACGAACTAAATATTTATTAATACTCTTGTATTATTCACAATACGTATTGAATTTCGAGATTAACTTTCTATCACTTTGCAATGTTTGCAAATGAATAATTAAATGTAAAAATTATTATAAATATAAATAAAAATTGAATTAAATAATGAATTAAAAATTCAAGAATAATCTTTTCAAATGAATAATACATTTTTTTATCCAAAATAAATATTTAACCAACTTTGAGTAATTGAAATTCGTAATAAATAAATGAGTAATAATTATAAATACATGAAAATGATATTGATACTTTTGGAATATTGATAATACAATTAATAAATTGTTGAAGTCTAATGTAATGTTTATTAATTAATAGTTTAATTAATTAAATGTATTAAACGACGTAAATTAATGAATAGGAAATTCTACAGCCCTTTGAAGGGCGAATACCTCGTGTGGAGAAAGCATATATTTTCGTTCCAGTATCGGGTCTGTTAAGGCATCGTTGACGGAAAAGCAACCCAGGGCAAGGGATCAAACGGTCAACGGGCGCTCGCCGCTTCCTCGAACAAGATTAATAGCTACATGGTCTCTCCTTCACTCGCTCTTCCTCTTACCTTTTTGTTCCAAAAAAAAAAAAAAACAAAATTTGCCAGTGATTAGAAACGCTTTGTCAAAAGATCCCTCCACTTTGATCCTTTCAACTCCACCCCCTCTTCGCCCCTTGTGCTCCAATTACGAAAAGCTTGAGAGGTTACAAATTCGAACCGTCATTAAATCATAATTGTGCCTCGCAATTTTCGATGTTCTCTCTATGAGTTTGTTTGGGTTAAAAAAAATTAATAAATATTAAAAATCGAATTATTATTAAAGGTAAATAATACAACTTAAATAAAAATTAACAAATATTTAAAAATCGTAAAAATTATTCATTATTTGAGGAACAATAGTTTTTTATGGAATTATTAATTAATTATTCTTGAATTATTTTAATATATTATTGAAAATAATTTTTTGAATTATTTCAATTATTCCGTAATTATAAACGTACGAATTTAACGATCGAGTAATATCTTAATAATGTTTGAAATTATTTACGACGAAAACTTCACGTTTTGCTCCAATTAAATTTAAATTTATGCACCGAAAAAAAAAACGATTTGCAAATTGTGACGATAATTACGAAAATACATACGATTACAACGTTTTTAATGTTGCGAACGATTTTCTCCAATAAATATTTATGTCGTTCTGGAATATGGTTTTTTATAACATTGTTAATTTAATTCATAGGACACAAAGAGGAAGGGAAAAAACAAACGAACTACGTGCTACTCGAATTAAACAAATCAACCACAGAGCTTCGCTCGAGGCAGAAAACAAAAAAACACAACCCTTGTTCGTGCGAAATTTATTTCCCTTTTTCATGCTGATTCAATTTTTCACCCGTGCCATCCTCTCGTCCCATGTTGACAAATACGTGAGAAAAATCTCGTTCACCCACCGAATGGCGCGAGTTCATTATTCAAGGCACAAAATCCAAACCAAAAAATATTACGATAAATTCTAATGTAAATATTTACACGAAAATATACATGCACGATATTTCGAATTTTTTCCACGTCGAAAAAACAAAAAAAAATGTAATCTCGATTACGTTTCGATACTTTGATTATTAAAAGCTGATCGAGTTTAAATATTCTTTTTTTTATTTTTTCACTTTCTTTTCCCATCAATAAATTAAACAGTTTATTGTAAAATTCACTATTTTTTGACGACGCGAAATTAATTATTTTTTACGAACAAAAATGCACTATTTTTTTATTAATAATAATTCAAGAATTTTTTGCACGAATATAATAGTGTTAAAAAAAATTGAAAAAAATATTGAATCTCGTTTTGCATTAAATACAATACAATCGTTTAAATTTAATGATTATTGATTTCGCAGAGTAACTATAAAAAAATATTTGAAAAAAATTTTTTTTCATATTAAATAATAAAAAACATAAAAATTGGTTCGAATTCTACGATGAAAGCTGGAAGCACTAGACGTTCGAAAAATGGAAAATCCTGTACCTCCCTCATACTTCGAAAGTCCGAATAAAAAATGCCAGGACGCAGAGCCGCTTAGTGGGAACGAATCGCCGGAAAAGGAAGTAGTAAAAAAATCGTGCGGTCAGCCGTATCGAGTTTCCCCTCGGATTTCCATCCGAAAAACGTTGATTTTATATTTTACCGGGGCTACGTTTATTCGGAGTGCAAACACAGCGTCGTCTTTTCACGCGGAATAATATTTTGTGCGACTCCGCCATATGTGGGCCTCGACCTTTTTATTTCTTTTATTCATGCGGAAGAAAGAAAAAAAAAACAACAACTGAACCACTACTTTTTATTCTTGTCAACGCAGAAATAATTTTTCAATAATTTCGTAACGTCGAAATCCTCGAAAGTTGCATGAAATCCGAAAAAAATGATATATTTTTATTTTTGGGTAAGGAATATTGCGTATGGCCAATACTCGGAGCCATTAACCTTTAGATTTATACCGATTAATGTATTAATCAGTTTCTGAAAGTTTTGGAACTTTCGTGCACTTTTACTGAAGTCGGAAAATCAAAAATATTCGGCGGGCAATCTATTCTGGCACGGATTTTCAATTTTTTCAATTTTGCCATGTTTTCAATTTGGCCATGTTTTCAATTTTGCCATGTTTTCAATTTTGCCATGTTTTCAATTTTGCCATGTTTTCAATTTTGCTATGTTTTCAATTTTGCCATGTTTTCAATTTTGCCATGTTTTCAATTATGCCATGTTTTCAATTTTGCCATGTTTTCAATTTTGCCATGTTTTCAATTATGCCATGTTTTCAATTTTGCCATGTTTTCAATTTTGCCATGTTTTCAATTTTGACATGTTTTCAATTCTGCCATGTTTTCAATTTTGCCATGTTTTCAATTTTACCATGTTTTCAATTTTTTAGAACATAAAAAATACCAAAATATCACATTCGCAAAAATCCTTGAATCCCGAGGGATCAAAGTTCATAAAAACATGGAACGAAAAAAGTACTGCAATTACGAATAAGATCGAATTTCAATCTTATCTCGTAGAGTATTTTGGAAAAGTGCCTCGCGGTAACAATTACAAGATCGATGAAGATAAATTCTGAAAAAAAAGCTGGAGGAATTGGGGGATTAGTAGCGGCGTGCATCACCCACACACGGACGCCTAAACAGTCGTATTCGGAGGCTAACGATATGCAATTAAACGCGATAGCACGGTAATTGCTCCCGGGACATAGCAATCAAGTGGTTGCTCGATCGGGGAGCCACCTGCGACTGCGAAAATAGTCGGTAATAAGCTTTGGGACTGGTGCATGCTTCAGGAAAGACCACCGCGTAGATGCGGACTTTCCACAATTTTAAAAACTATGAAAAACCTAAAATACGAAAATTCAAATAAAAACGACGAGAAAAATTATATTTTTTTTTCCCGGTAACCCGAAATGAAAATTTCCAAACATTCTTAAATTTTCGTCAAGAAAGTTTTCATAAACTCTTGAATTTTTTTTATCAAGATATATTCCAAAAATTCGAAAATTTTTTCATAAACAAAATCCTCCATTAATACAAAGAAATCAACTATTAATTCTCCACTTTCGTTAATAATTACGTAAATATAATTTTAATATAATATTAATAATAATAATAATAATAATATAGTAACAGCTCATCTAAAAATAATTTTAAAAAATTCAAAAAATTTTTGAGAAGTTCTTAAATTTTTATCATAAACAAAATCCCTCCAATTCGATCCCAATTCGTCTCATTTGGGAAAATCGTTGAAATTGTCAAGTCTGAATTCTGTCTAAGCAATATTTGGGTTTACAAAAAATTCATTTTCTAATAAATTAACAGAAAGAAAGAAAATGTTAATTTTCTACTTTTGACAGTAGGTAATTATGTAATAATAATTTGAATAATACAACAATAATAATATTAATTATTATTATTACTATATTGTAATATCTCATTAAAAAATTATTTTCATTTAATTATAATCGTCGTACTTCATAAAAAGTGAATTTAATAGTAAATTAACACTTGGAAATTTTAATTCACCGTAAATTCATGGATAAAGAAGGGTCGAAGAATTTGGTCAATGGAGGCAAGCAACAGTCGAAAAGAAAAGGTGCTAGGATGAAGCGGAGGGTAATAAAACAAAAAAGGGGTGGTGCAACGTGTGGGCGAAAAGAGTGAGAAAGAGAAAGAGAGAGAGAGAGAGAGGGAGGCTGGTCGAACTTTGACGAATTGACACGGGTGAATGGGCGAACCCTCGTTGGGTTATTCCTCGTTTCTCCTATGCTTCGACGAGCCTGTATTTTATGTGCCACCGAGCTTTCACCAAAGCTTCAATGGAGCTCGTAACAATTTTTGTCCTACAGTATGTACCACATAAAAGAAAAGACAGGAAAGCCCACCCTTTGCAACCCCCCCCCCCCCTCCCCTGCTCTTCTTCTTGGGGGATGAAACCGCGTTGCAAACGAAAGTACCCTTGAAATACAGGATGATAAAAAAAGCGTTCATACAGACGTATATGAAATTGGCCCTTTTTTAAGCAAACTCGAAAAATCCCTTTTTATTCGAAAACCCAAACAAACCCATACACACGTATATGAGATTGGTACTTTTGTAAAAAAAAACTATAAACGTCCCTTTTTTCGAAAACCTAAACAAATCCAAAGAAATGAAAATTTAAAAGTAACTGAACTACCAAAATAAAATTTTTTTAAAGTCCATTTTTTTGAATTTTATTTTTCTTCGATTAAGCTCGATCTTTATTTTTCACTCGACTGGAATTAAATTTGAATTATCCTTTTTCCAATTCGTTCGGGTTGCTCATTTTCATCTCGTTACCCCAGAATGAAAATTTCTGGACCGTTCCATTGTTTCGTGAACGAGATTCTTCCGGGTTCTTTATTTAAAAAAAAAATGTTTTTTTTTATATTTATTTTCTTTGTTCTTTGTTTCGCTATAAGCTGCATTCGTTGGGGATGGAAGAAAAGCAGCTTCGTCATGAATAAATATTCAGATCCCCGTTTTTCTCCGTATCGAAAGAAACGAAAAAAAAAAAAATTAATTTTAAAAAATGGGAAAACCCCTTCGGTGCGGATAATTTAGTGTTTTATTCGACTGCTCTTCCAGCAAGAATTGAGAAAGCTCGGCCGGATGGTTTTCCTTTAATTTCCATTTATTTGCCTACCTCGAAAGCTCTCTCTCTCTCTCTCTCTCTCTCTCCCTCTTTCTCTCTCTCTCACTCTTTTGCACTTTTTTTAAATTCTTTTCCTCCATTTTCCTATCTCTCACCCTGTCAGTCCTGATTAATGGAAATCCACGATTTTTATCAACAGCCTATTTCGAATGATTGCCATTCGTTGAATTTATTCAGGCATTCAGACGATGCCTATCATAGGGATCGAATAATTTAGCCCCTTTCTCGATTGGTTATGAAAGAGAATCCTTTACTTCCAATTTCAACCCTAAAGATAAATTTTCAAATCGCAATAAATAATTAGTATTATTTATTTATTATTTATTGCTATCTGTACTGATTTATTTATTCATAATTTATTTATTATATAATCTATTGATAATTAATTCATAATTTACTGATTAAATAGATTATACGTAATTTATTAATTAGTGTAATTAATATTAAAGTAATAATAATATTCCCTTTTTATAATATCATACCGGAATAATAAACAATTTTTTTATTAATCATGAATAATTAGTTTTAATTGCATATTATTTAGTCTCAATTAATGATAGTTATACGAATGTTAATGATTTATGTATTTTCAACATATTTTTTAAAATATTATACTATTTACAGTGAAATACAAATATACAACATTTATATATTGACCAATAATAATTATTTAATTTATATTTGTTTACTAATCGATTATTTTTTTATTAGTACAATTATTATTTAAAGTATACGTAATAATGACATCCCACGAAATAATGTCTCTTAAAAAATCATCAAAAATATAGAGACGAGTAATTATTCAAGGAACAAAAAAAAACAAAAAATATACAGAGACTTTAATATGCTTGATAAAGTGGGGATGAAATTGCCCGGACGTAGACGAAGCTCGCAAGCACGCTATATCGTTGACGATTTAATTTCGTTAAGCGTTGCAATTTATCACCCCCCTGCCTCGATCTTATATAAATTTTAAGCCTCTCCTCTCGACACTACCCGGTACCGCGATATAAGGGATGAATCTATGGGGGTTGGAGATTGAGGGGCGGGGGGGGGGGGGGTGAGTTATTTCATCACGCGTGTTCGCTATCGAAGGATCCTAACTATTCCTAGCCCTCTTCGAACGCCTGCCAATAACCTCGCGAGAAACTTTCCGATCGAATTTTCAACCCCCGCTCCAACCCTTTCAACCAACCCTTATCGATATCAATTTTTACTGGACTTTTTTAAAATAATTTTCTATTGTCCTCGTCAATACTAAAAATTCCATTAATCCTCGTTACTAAAAATCGCAAATTCAAAATAAACATTTTTCATCCCCCTTGCAATCCAATATCCGCTTTACTCGAGGAATGTTCGAGGATCGTTAAATATGGCGGGACGAGGCTCGCGAGTTTAACAAAATTTATCGATGTGACGAGGTATGGTTTCTCATTTTTTATTATTATTATTTTTTATTATTTTTTTTTGTTTTTTTTTTTCGTCATTGTTATATTTCAACCCTTGCGACGATAGGAGAGAAGAATTTCCGATAAGCTTGATATCCCATAGGAGATACAGCTCGATGGAAAGTGGAGGTGGGGGGTTCCCGGTCGCTTACAAACCCCTAAACGATCGTTGAGAACCAACAACCCCCTCTTGACGGTTCCACCCCCCCCTCCTTCGCCCGTAATTTTTTATAGTTCTCAACCCCTTCAGGGCTTGAAGCAACCCCAAAGGGAGCCACGAAAATAGCTATGGATATTGCGGAATCGTTAGTGCCCGGCGTGGCCTTTAAAGCCACTGTACCGATGTACTTTCGTAATTCCCGGTGAGTGTCTGGTCGTTTTATTTTTTTTTTCTTTTCTTTTTCCTTTTTTTTTCTTTATTTTTTTAAACCCAAACGAACACGTAGTAAGCCGGGGGTAACAAACCAAACTTTTCCCATTCTCCCACCCCACCTTTTTCTCCAACCCTCCCTTCGGTACTTTCCACGAGACCCTTTACGAGAAATGTGTTGCTTTAATTTCCTTCGATCGTTACTTTACATTGCACCCACTTAGCTTCTCACCAATTATCTTTTTTTCCCACCTTTTTTCCACCCCCTTTTGCCTTTTGTTGCTCAAAGGTGTTCCTGGATCGTTGAAAAAATAATGGTTGCCCCTAAAAGTAGTATCGAATAAAACTTAATTAATTCAGTGGTACAGAAATCAGTCAAGGTCACTTTTAAGACACGAGAATTTTGAAAATGTCATTTTTCATCCCCCTGAACTATGTTTTCGTTATTAGGGCCAAGAGGGGATGCAGATTTTCATCCCCTCGTTCGTTGGTTGCCAAGTGTGTTTCTGGGTTCATTGGCGTTGTCAGGACGCTTCAGGGGCGTCTAAAAAAAAAGTAGTAGCAACCCTGATACAGCCATTCGAACAAACCCAAACAAATTCCTGAAGATAGAAATCCCTCGAGGCCACTTTGAACCCACGATATAATTGAAAAATTCCTTTCTCGTCCCCTTTTGGTTGTCAAGGGTATACCCGGGTACATTATCATTGTCAGGAGGGTGCAACTGTGCCAGAAAAATACAGCAACCCCAATATTGCCTTGGAAATAACCCCAAACACCGTTTTCACAATGGGAGAACCTCAAGATCATCTCGGAACCGCAATATTGTTGAAAACGAAATTTTTTATCTCCTAATTTTTTAGGACTTCAAATAGCAGTCTAGATAAGTCTAAACAAACCGAAATAAACCCAAATAAACTTCAAGGTCAGCTTCGAACCGCCGTAATGTTGAAAACGATATTTTTCATCCCCTAATTTTTGAAGACTTTAATTGGCAGCCTGGCCAAACCCGAACAAACCCAAACATGCCCCAAACAAACTTCAAGGTCACCTTCGAACCGCCATATTGTTGAAAACGATATTTTTCATCCCCTAATTTTTGAAGACTTTAATTGGCAGCCTGGTCAAACCCACACAAACGCAAACAAACCTAAACAATAAAAAAAAAAAACCTCAAGGTCACCTTGAAACCCCTATATTGTTGAAAACGTCATTTTTCATCTCCTCATTTTTAAAGACTTCAATTGGCAGCCCGGTCAAACCCATACAAACCCAAATAAACCTAAACAAACCCAAACAATCCTAAACAATAAAAAAAAAAAACCTCAAGGTCACCTTGAAACCCCTATATTGTTAAAAACGTCATTTTTCATCCCCTAATTTTCAAAGACTACAATTGGCACCCTTGGAGGCCTGTGAAAACATGGAAGGGCTCGTACATATCCTCGTACACTTTTACGGATACACGGACGACTCCTCATTCGTCCAGCGATTCCCTGTAGGAGCGAGAGGGTTGCCTCGAAAGCCACAGGAAATTCAGTCACGTCACGAGGAGTTCTGGCACGGCGCACGAGAATTAAGCGGCATTAGAGATCAGTCGCGGGTAATCCGTGGGTGATGGATCGCAGGACCGGATCCAACACCCCGTTCCGTTATTCCGCCTCTTACCTACTCTCGTACTCACAATCAGAGAGAGAGAGAAAGAGGGTGGCAGAAGATGGAGAGGGGGGGGGAGGAAAGTTGGCATAGACGCTCCATGAAGGACGCTCCAGAATTCGAAATGAGGATAATACAGACCCCTATATTCCAACCCCCCCCCCCCCCTCCTCCGCAACACTTTCCTACACCCTCTGTCATTTCGCCTGGTCGCACACACCCTTCCACCCTAATTTTATTCGCCCTTGCCTCCGAGTCTCGAATCCAAAAAATCCTCGAATAAAAATTGAGGACATCTCAACAGGATGAACTCGGGGGTTGTTGGCCCTCGAGTACCGATAAAAAAAGGATAAACTTTTTAAGGGTTCGACGTATTTTTCGTTCTTTCTTTTTTTTTTTTTTTTAGTTTCTCCCTTTCCAACAATCTTAGACTTCTCACCCATGCCCATTCAACCCTTCAATGCTTAAGGACATTTTGATCGTGAATCTAATAAAAAATGACGACGATACGAAAATTCTAAAATTCTTAATATCCAAATTGGAAATTTGAGACTGTTCAAAAATTGTTATCGCAAAGAGATGATGTTGAGTTTTATTATTATTGGTTATAATAAAGTAATACAAACGTGTCGAATTTAAAAATTACTTTGATTATCGTTTAAATTGGAAGAACTATTGTGTATCAATTTTTATTTATTATTAAATCATTTATTTCTAAAGTTACAAATCCACAAATTCTTTTAATATTAAGGGCTTCGAAAAAAATTGCAAATGAAATGAAAAATAAAACGACTGAGAATGAAAAATAATTGGCAACAAAACAAAAAATAATGAAGCGTTAAATGAAAAATAATTGCATAATAAAAGAAAAAAAAAACTGGTAAAAGAAACAAATTTGACGAATGGAAAAAAACAGCTACGTCATTTTTTTGGCTCCCTATCAGAGAAACGTCGCAATTCGTGACACAACGAGCGACGAGATAAAAAAAATGATCCCGAAGAGTGTAATCACTTGTCGGATTTTTTTTTTCTTCTTTCCTCGTCCTTCCGCCACTCCCGAATATAAATATACATGGGAAACGTTACGAGAGGGATGAACCAGGGTGGAAAAAAAAAAATACAGCCCTTTTATATTCGGACCCTTTCCGGTAGCTGGTACGAGGGTGGAATTTCTTTGATCCCTCAGGGACGCGGGAGACGCCTCTGTGGCCAGACCGAGAGGGAAGCGAATGTAGTTCCATCAACAGGTGAACGAGAGTCGGGAGAGCCCCGCGGTAAAAGGGGCAATGGAAACGATAAGCGAGCGGGGAGAACATAACGTCGGTGATAGGGACAGAGCCAAAATGGCCTATATTGCTACGAATTTCCGATACAACCCCATTTTATTTATTGAAAAGCAAAAAAAAAAAAGGGGCGATCTTTTGGGCCTTTTTCACCACCAAGTGGGGAGAATACTGAACGAAGCTTCTAAAGCAAATTTTAAGCAGTAATCACTCTCCAAATTCTTCTCACATCATTTTTTTTTCGCTTAAAAATTTTTGCGGATATTCAAAAGGCAACGAAAAATGGACATGATTTAATTAATAACAATTCCAATGTCGATAACAACGTACCACTTATTTTTGGATGAATTTTCGATACAACCCCTTTATATTTATTGAAAAAAATGAAATTATTGAAACAGGAAATGGTTGTTAATTGTAAATAAATAAGTGTAATATTAGATAATAAATAAAATATTATTTAAAAAATCATCCAATTTATATCGAGGAAATTTCACACAGATTTATCAAATTTGTTGTATATAGTGTTTTTTTTATCTAGAATGTTTTGGGAAATAAAAATGGCTAAGCAAATTTATTTTTTAACAAATACTTTTTTATTATCTTTTTTTTACTAACATTTTTTTAACGCCTGATTAAATGTATAAAAAATAACTGTCCTGCCATTTATTGTTCAAGTTTAAAGGAAAAAAAAATTAAAACGTGAAAAAGAAAATTAAAACGTGAAAAAAAAAATGAATCTGAAGCGTCGAAGAGCAAGGATGGAAAATATCCTTGAGAATCATCGACGTTTCAAGCTGAAATGTTCTAAAAGGGGAAAGGAAGATTCAATGAGAATGAATTTGGCGTACACCCTCGAGATTTCGAGAGAAGGGATAAAAACTCAAAGTCACGATTTCCTCTCTCTGTCATTCTTTTTATAAGAGAAATCGACAAAATTTCTGTTTCCCTCTCTCTCTCTCTCACTATGGACCACAAAGTCTCGTACTTTCAGGAAAAACTCGAAGCAGACACACAGACCAACTCCTCTAAAACGTTTTCGAGCGTAAGCCAGAAGAGTCGAGTGGTAGATACGTGCTTCGCGATTTTCTCTCTCTCTCTCTCTCTCTCTCTCTTTCTCCCAAAGTTTTTTTTCCACCCAGCACATTCGCAAATCGATACGCTTTTCTTTCCTCCTTTTTACGCCTCGACACTCGCCCTCTCGACGTTGTAATGCTCCTCTTTTTTCTTTTTCCCTTTTCCTCCACCCCCCTTCCGGCTTCCCTGCTCCCATCGTTTCTCTGTCTCGGTTGAAAAGCTAATACATTTCTCACGAGATGGAAAAGAGGCTCCTCAGACTACGAGAAAATTTCTCTCTCTCTCTTTTTTGTACGTTTTTTCTTCATTTCCGTTCATTTTTCGTCACTTCATCGAGGCAGAGTGCGCCACGACATTTTGACATTTTTTTTTTACCCCAACGAAATGTACGAACTTATTGATTTCAAGATTTTAAGAAACGACCAAGCACGAAATCAAAAAACACACATTTTTGAAAACATAAATATCATAATTTACGTAATTATGATAAAAAAAACAAAATTCATAATAAAATCTTAGAAAATTAATTCAGTTCATTGTTACAAGGTTTTTTAAAAAAGAAAATAATTTTCTAGCAGAAATAAAAGTAATTATTACGAAGTAAAAAAATTGAACGATCTCATTTTCTTTTTAAATAAAATAATCTTCTAGCAGAAATAAAAATAAATATTACGAAATAAAGAAATTAAATAATCTTATTTTAATTTTGAACAAAATAATCTTCTAGCAAAAATAAAAGTAATTATTACAATGTTAAAAAATAAATAAATCTTATAACAATACTACAATCAACAATGACGAAGCTTACAAAATTCAGAAATGAAAAAAAAAAACATTAACCAAGTTCACATTTATGAATGAAAATAATAATGAACGTTGAAAACAGGTCAATAAAATAATCAACCCCACTCCATTAACTTACAAGATGAAAAAGCTTCCCCCTCGTTCACTTCTTTCGCAATTCGTTCAGACTTTGATTACGACCTTGAAACGAAGCGTTTTTTTGTGAGCGTAGATGGGTCGAGGATCCGGAGGTGGAAAGTAAACGAAAGAGAAAATAAAAATAAAAGAGGCATTCGGATATATCGAGGGACGTGTTCAGCGTTTCGCTTCGTTGGGGATCAAAAATTGCTCGTGTACCATTAGCTTCAATGTACACGAGAGAGAGAGAGAGAGAGAAGGAGGGAGGGGGGTAAAAGAGGGAGGCTTAAAAAAAGGGGTGAAACGCGGTGGCACGAAGCAGAATCGAGTTTCCGACGAGCCCCATCCTGAAACGAATCCCCGTGACCTGATACTCGAAACGTGTATACGTGTACATACCTACCGGAAATCACTGGTGCGTAGAGCAACGATTTATCTCCCGACGTATCTCGGATGTGAAAAAAAAAAATAATAATATCTATATACAGAAATATCCAAATAGAAAATAAACACGTGAGTTTACAGGTATAGGGGTTGAAGGCATTGATGCACGTTACCTATGGGATAACTTTGGGATGGTTGCACCAAGGGGTTGGAAGTTTGTCGAGTTTGCTGGAATTTCGATTTATTCCAGTAAGTCACACGCCACGTCTAGAAAGTACAGAGCACGTAGTGAGATCGGGTATGAATCGTAAACGCTTCCGGATGAGCTGCGCAACCCTCCTTCGATCCAACCCCACCCCAGCTTTATTAAACTTCCCTACAACGCTTAGGCGCATTTCAAGACTTTTCTGCCTCCTCTTCGATGGCAAAAAATCGGTCCAAACTTTGAGTTTCGAGGAATGGAAATTTCACGTATAAGATATATTGACACGGAAAAGAAGAAAGCTCGGAAGTTCAGTCGTAAAAGAAAAAAAAGTACGTTTTGTTTCCATCGCGTGACTGTCGGCCAACGAAAGTTGAGAAGTTGAGAGGGGGGGGAGAAAAAACTGACGAGGATTATCTTTGTTGAGCTTTAGTGAAGCGCCCTCGTGGTCAAACATCACCGATAGAGAGCGAAATTTCATATTAATGTGTTAAAAACTAAAAAAGCACGCTCGAAGAAACGACAGGAAAGAAAGTTGCATTTTTGGGAATTTTTATCTCAGAAATTATCCGTCCGATTTTATTGAAGTTTTTTTTATATGAAAGTACACGTATTAAAGAATGTTCACAAATTATTTCATGGAAATATATTGAACGGGAGCGCCGTTATCGTGGGCCGACTACAAAATTGTTGCTCGCTGGGACGCTTTTTTAATTCCTCGTCGACACGATCTACAATTTTTCGAATATTAAGATAAAATTTACACACAATATTCTCAGAGCTGTAACCTTTAAGGTTCGAAAAGAAAAAAAATTGTAAATTCGAACATAGCCCATTAATTATTTTCCATTTGAAAAATCGAGGGTTTTTCACCTCATCCGGATTGTCGAGAACTAAAATTTGTTGCTTGCGAGACCAATCCTCCTAAACGACAAAAAAAGAAAACAGAATCCTCGAGTGCGAGGGCTCGATCGGTCGGAGCCGAAAAAAAATCTACGGGACTACTGAAATACGTAATTTAATTCGAGGACCGTTCCATGGAACTGAGGGAATTCCAGTCTCCGTTATCTACGTGTGTGTGTGTATGTGTCAGACAATAAAAAACAGAGGCTGCTCGTTCAGAATTCTCTATGGCTTCTTGTTGACCCCTATCGAAATTCGCTGACTCGAGTTTTTTTGTTCTCTTTTAGCGTTACTCCCCTTAAGACGATCCACTTTTTTATTCACCAAAACTAACCTAAAATTTCGTTCGTTAGATTTTGGCCCAATTTCGTATGTGCTTTTACGAGACTATCCATTTTGATAATACAGAGGGTAGTGTGAGCCTTTGACGTACCCTGTGACAACTTTTCTCACCCCCCTCCCCCCTTTCCGACACCCTTACTCTACCACGGATCTTCCATCTCTTATTTCTCGTCGGTAAACTCGGAACGGTTAAATTTACCGAATAGAGGCAAGAGCAGCGCGAAGAGCAAACGAGGGAAGAGAGCGAGAGGGATGAAGACGAGTGACGACATAGCTTGACGCGATAATTAACACCTGGCTATATTGTATGACGAGAGGGGTAGAGGGGAACCGTCCAGAAAATGAGTAACTTCCGTCGCATTAATTTACACATCGTAAACGCCAGCCAAATTTAACGACGATTTAACGCAATTCTACGGGAATGTACACACACGCCTTTTTACCGTTTTTTTTTAACGGCCCATTGTTTCTCTTCCATTTGGAGGTTAAATGGACGAAAAGAAAAAAAAATCACAGGAAACGTGTCACTTCTGACACTTTTTCGTCAGAGCCCCTTAATTAATTGCTTTTTTTCTCGTTTGCTCAAACGCACGAGCGGCCGACAATTTTTTTTTTTTTTTTTTTTTCATTCATCGAGAGCAGCTTCGTCAGCAGTGTCATTTAAAAAGAATCTCTCTGGTGCTGAGAGAGAGAGGGGACCATTAAGCCGGGAGGACCTCGGAAACTGGGCAAAGTTTCAAAAAGCTCGGAGTACTCTGTGATGGTAGTTGAGGTTATTGGGATCCTATACACCATCTGCGTGTACTCCTCTCTCTCTCTCACTCCCTTTTTCTCTCTCTCTCTAGTTCATTGCTGCAAACGACGATGAGAAGAGATGATGCCGTTAGTTTTCCTCTTTCATTTCCGGTATATATACGCCGACGTCGTATAAACGTAGTTTCTACCGTCGTGGAAAGCCATCGCTACATTGGCCACTCCCCTGTTGGTTCTTTTAACGTAGCAATTACGAAAAGGAGTGCACTGGAAAGTAAGAGAGAGAGAGAGACAGAGGGCTCGTGAACTCTCAGAAAATCTGTAAAGTTGCAAACGTCACGGAAGGAAAGATTTAAAAAAAGCCTCAGTCAAATTGCACAAAAGTAGGACGAAAAGATGAATTTTGGGAATTTTTATCTAGAAAACTATTCAACCGATTTGCTCCAAGTTTTTTTTATTCGAAAGTATATATATTTAGGTATATCGACAATTTTTTTTATAAAGTTATATCAATGGCAAGCGCTTTTATCGGGGGCCGACAAAAAACTTGTTTCTCGCTGGCACTTCCTTCGATCTCTATGACTACGCGGTCGGATAATCCGGAATAAAAAAATTGAAAACCTTCACCGAATGCAATATACAAAGTTTTTAGTATCCTAAGATAATAAAAAAAATTTTTTTGCTTTTTTAAAAAGTTTTTGTTTCGAGATAATCGGCGTCAAACTTTGAGAAATAAACGGCTCGATGTCTAGTTTCAGTAAATCCCTCATAACTTTTACAATTTCGCGAGTATCAGGCTACAATTTACACACAATATTCTCGAGACTCAAAGCATTAAAGCAAGCGGTAAAAAAAAATGTAAAAAATTTCTTTTGTACTCGGATGTGCTTTACGAAGTACTGTACCGACTGTTTTTTTTTTCTCTACGACTTCGAAGACCGAGAACAGGCTCGTTTTCTCTCATTTTTTATTCTTCTCCGTTCTCCAAGGGATGGGGTTGACTAAGGGATGTAGGAATTTATTTGCGACCCACTTTTCGTCCCTGCCGAGAGATCTACTCTATGTGCGGGTAATAAGTTGCGAGATACGCGACCGGATCGCAAAAAAAAAAAGAAGGAAAGAAAAAGTGAGAAGGATCGTGAGAGTCCGGCGTCGGAGAGACAAGGGACGAAGGGAGTGAACGGAGGGGGGGGGGGGGG
>JAPYZI010001224.1:0-67789 GCA_030523105.1 Ophioninae sp. A BG-2022a
ATGCAAGCGCAGTCGGTAAGAACGGAGAATGCGAGCTGCTGCGCCGCCTGTGAGAAAATCGTTGAACTGAATTTTCTTGATGGTTGATAAGATTTTGAGTTGGTAAATTTTTAGTGGTAAATTTTTTTCACATTCATGTGAACATTTTCGAAAACCAATTTCTCCGCAATGTCTTCATCAAAAGATGAAACAAAAAGATGAAACAAAGTGCAATACGATGGACCGTAGCTCGCAATTTCTCCCATGGTAACCACAATCTGTACAATTTTTTTCAAAATTTTGGTAAATGCCGAGCATGTTCCTCTGAGAGCAACCGTTCTGCATAATCACAATAAATATAATTCCAATCGGTAGAATAGTATGGGAGAAATTGGATTTAAAAATTTCGAGGTGGCTAGGAACGTGTTCGTCATTCTCTTAACCAAGCTTTTTTTGTCATTGGGCATTCCACTTCCCTTTGAGTTTGTTTGGGTTCCTAGACCATACATAGACCTCCATTCTCCAATTTCCATCTTTTTGTTTGGGTTTTGGTTTTTATCCAGCATATTGGACCTTCCTTTCCAAATTTTAAAAGGTACTGCTGTCGCAGCAAGTGCCGAATCATCATTCGAAATTTCAACAGGAGGCTAACCCCTTAACGTCGCTACGAAAGTCCATTTCTCTGCAACGGTGTCCAACAGCCTCAGGGGATCTTTTCTCCCGTTGGATATGTACTAGGTTGGGGTATTTTGAGGCGGTAATATCCAGGCTCCGTTGGCCATCAACATTTGGCTATTTCAAAGACGGACCTTGAAATACTTTCTTGCCCGAGTCGTTAATTCTCCGTCCCAGAAAGGTCCTTCAAACGACCATTGTACGGATATCCTCAGGGTCGTCCACAGGTGATTTCAAGGCTATTGGTACTCTGGCAAGGTTGATTGTGGGGACAATAAGCTGTAACGAGTGCTTCGTACTCGAAACTCCTCAAAATCACCTTACCTCGCGTGTACTCGTGACCCTTGGACGAACGCCCTAAAACAGCCAAGTTTGACGAGCCGGCGGGAGAGGAGTCTCGGGCACGTAATATCCGTAGTCAGAGCAGCTTAAGTTTACGAGCATTCGAGTGTGGTGTCCCTCGCGTCTAGCTGGATATTTCCCACCTCCCATCCGGTCCTCAAACCCCCGAAACAACGTTGCTTATTCTCCGAGGGTGCATAAGCTTGTGCCCTCTCGTGCCACGAAGACGAATGTAATAATGACCAAGGCTGTTGGATCTGTACACCTGGCTAGTATCCACCTAGCCCAACAATAAACAAAAGTGGACTCCCGAATTCCTCATTTGCAAACGGTACATCATTAATGGAATTTCACGTCCTAAAAGTCGTAGAAAACTGCTGGCGTAGATAGCAGCTTTGAATAAAGCTCGTGGACCACCGTTGGGGCCACCATTGCTTGCCCAAACGAAAACGACCTCAACCGACCTTCAATCCCTTATTTGCGTTTGTTTAGGTTTAGAAATACATCGCTTGCTCGTGGAAAGGAATTCTGCAAAGCTCTTTTGGACAAAAATAGCAAAAAGGAAAATGAAGCCACGAATATCCGGGTCGAAGAAGTCGAAAAAATCTAGTAGAACGAGGAACTCGAACAATATTTTCGGATCGATGAATTTGTACATTTTTTAAAATCTTGGTTAGTAATATTCTTTATAACTTTATTTAATCAAATTTAATATTACATATATTTATTTTTGGCCAATTTGTGCCCGATCCGGCCGCAGTCTTTATTCGTAACAACATTTCTAATCGGATTGATGTAGATACTTTTAGCTTGGGCAGCTCGCAGTCGAAAAAATACAGGGCCGTCCATTTGGGTTTTCTACAATGCCCTGGACAAATGCGGTTTAGTTTAGCGTAAGTCGGCTGCGGCCGCAACAGGGGGTTAGGTTAACGCGTGGAGGGCATGGATAGGGATGATAACGGAATATAATGAAAAGCACCGATGGGGTCAAATAGAAAATGAGAAAAACCTCGTACGTTTTAAAGAAATTAGTTAAAAAACATATATTTTGTCGTATAAACAAATATATATATATATATTTTATTATTTATTACAATTATATTATATATATATACATATGTCAATAAAAAACACTTCCTTGTTGATGTGTTTGAGAAACTTAGTATTTGTCATAAAAGTTGTCAATATAAATATTGTCTTTATTGAAAATAAATAAATGGAATCCTATTTCTTCTTGATTTTTTTACAACGCGAAATAAACATTCGCAAGAGGATCTTTCATAACTTGCCGTTATTTTATAACTTTTTTTCAATTTTCTATAAGATATTGTTTTTATACAGATAGAGTCGATGCAACCAAAGGGATGAGATAGATGAAGAGATATATAGAGGAAGAGGTAACAAGAAAAAAATAAAATAATTCGATACCCGTGGAATTTTCATACCGACACAAAATGACAGTTTTTTAATATTAAATTCCTCCAATTCCGCCTGACCCACCTTCAATATTTTCCTCTTTCACTCTCTCCCTTTTGGTCTCACCCTCCGTTTATCTAACCTCACCCCCCGCTCGTCTCTGGCCAATGTTTCACTTTATTCTTCTTTCGACAGCCGTGCCCTCGTTTCAAAAATCGAAGCTCTGAAGAAAAATCCTCCAGGTCCTTCGAGTGATTCAAAGACACGGAAAAAAAATCGGAAGACCTGGCTCCTCGCAGGTTTCGAAGGATCTTGGGCTCCAAACAATCTCAAGTTCCACCATATACCCAAACAAATCCAAACAAGCCATACGCAAACCCAAATGAGCGTTGACAAGCCAAAACAAACTTAAAAAACGGATACAAACCCAAACAAACCTATAAAAATCTAAATAAACTCAAACAAACAAACAAAAATTTGTAAAACTTGAACGAACCCAAACAGACCCAGAAAACAACTAAAAAAAACCTGAACAAACCTAAACAGACCAAAGAAGAGTAAAAAACCTAAATAATTCCAAACTTGAAAACCTAAGGAAACCCAAACAGAAGCATCAAAAAATCTAAATAAATTCAAACGAACTTGAAAAAACTAAATAAACCCCAACAGAACAAACAGAAAACTAAACAAACCCAAATGGACGAGAACAAACGTGAAAAATCTTAACAAACCCAAACAAACCCATACATCGAAATACATCTCTTCTCGCCGGCTGAGCAGCTTGAAATATTGACGACATTTCGCTATCACATTCACGTCGAAGGGTACGAAAAAAAATGATTGCGCAACCAAAAAAAGAATAATGAAAAAGGAAACACGAAAAAAAGAAACAAGCACGGCAGGACGCACTCGAGGTCGCATAATCGTTCGACCAGTATACACAACCATCGAAGGGCAATAAATATCCAATGAATTTCTAGCCGGGTGGCCCCGCGATCCTCTCGTTTTCCGGCACGAGAAAGAACGTTTGCAGTAATAAAAATGAGTCAGGACGTGAAGAGATGAGAAAAAAAAATTATAGAAAATAGCGTGCGACAGAGAGAAGGGTGGATCGGTGTCTGCGTGACATAAAGGGAACACCGTCGCGCTACAAAACCCAAAACAGTTTTTGACTCTCTCTCTTTCTCTATCATTTATCTCCTTTTTCTTTTTTTTATACGGGGTGCAGTTTTGAAAAAAGACAGACGGTTGACGGATTTACGAATATCACTGATGATAACAACAATAACAATATTATTACTATTATTATTATACATTCATTCGTAATTACATTTTTTTAATGCGTGAAACAATTTAAAATAATGTTGTTTCCGGCATAAAAACATCATAACGAATTAAATATAATAATATAATAAACTTAAAAGTAGATTTTTAATTTAAATGGTCTCTATCTCATCCTTACCATCAAGAAATTGACGTGACGAATCAAAAGCAAAAATATGTGTTGCGAAAAGCTGATAAAAATGCCACTTATTTTTTGTTGATTCGGGAGAGGTTAAAAACAATTATTTTTTCTACTTCTTAATGATATTTATTGTTTATTTATTTATTAAATATAAATATGAGATTTATTATAATTGTTATAAGAAATATACTTTTTGTTTGGATTTATCCAAGATCTGTATCACGTCTCTTGTTCCAAGAAAAAGGTATTATTGTTATTACTATTGTTGTTGTTGTTATTGTTAATAAAAAAAATTAGAAAATCCACGAACTGTACATATTTTTTATTTATGTACAAATTATGCCAAAAACTGAATTTTAAGGTCATTCGCGTTCAAGGACTGTCCCCAAAATTGCAAAATGGTATTTTTTTGGTATGAGTGTATTTACGGTTGCTCTCTCGGGGATCACTATTTCTCCGATGCATTGTAGAGGCTGAGAGAGTCGAGTGCGGATTTTTTGGAACCCCTAAAAAAAATTTGACGAAGGGGTTGCTGCACGCGAACGCATCAGCAGCTTTCGTAGAGACTCGCACTCCGCGGAAGGACGCGAAAAGGGGAGTGAAAAAAAGGAAAAGGAATTACACGCACAGCCCGTGTGAAAAGAAGGATTACATAGGGGATTTTGGTTTTCGCGTTTCATCTGGACCAAAGCCGATTTTCCGATTTCGGTGATGATTCGTTTTTTTTTTCTCTTCTCTCCAACGTGACGTTGAATCTGTCGATTCGTAGAGGATTCTACGAGCTATGTGTGTATCGAGAAATCTTGCATGGTGCAAAAGTCCTCGAATTACGTAATGTCCATTGTGTCGTCAAATAATTAATTTATGTAAAAATCAATAAATTATTTGTAATGTAATTTCTCAGTTACCCCTTAATATTGATACCACCAATATATTAAGGGGTAACTGTATAAATACAGAATCGTTCTCAACCTAAACAAATTCGTTTTCAGCATCGACAAAGCCAAGAATTTTATTGGTCGAACGTTCTATTGTTTATTTATTTATTGTTTATACAGATGCATCTCGGAGGAGGAGATTTTTCTAAAAAAAAAGCACCTATCGATACGAACTCGTGGCAAGTCATCTCTCGCATATGGGTGTGTTTGTTTGGACAACGGTTTTTTTTCACTCGTCTTTCTGCCTCCCTTGGGTGAAGCTCGTGGGAAAGTGGCCCAAGAGTGACAATCGACGATTCATCCTCTCACCTTTTTACCTTCATTCCCCTGCACATATAGCTCGGTATCGATCAAAAATATATTAGTGTCCCGATATGACAGTGCGGAGTGTTTTCTTTGCCCTTCGTGAGAAGGGGTCGTCGATCTCAACCGAGGGTTGTTTTTTCTCTCCCAACTAGCGCAAAATGTGTACGAAAAAAAATGGGGTGGTTTAAAAAAAAAGGTTGCACATACCTGCACTCTCGAAAGGGAAAAAAGGGTTTCCCTACCTGTGTCGCGATGACGGAGCGAGCGAGAGCAAAATATTGGGGCGACGAAAAAAAGAAGAAAAAAAAAAACGATATTCGGGGTGGCCAAATTAATGATTTAGTGTCGGTACGGATAGCCTGCGAGCGGAACGACCCCCTGGCCACCCCTTTCGATCTTGCCCCATCCCCCAGCGTGCTCTCCTGAGAACATCCGCGAGCATCCTCTTCCGAAATGGTTCCGGAGCACCTTCGCCCATTTCCCACATCGTCATGTTCCAAAGAAATTCTTCAATCTTATTTTTATTTATATTTATTTATATTTTAATTACTTTTTATTAATTATTATGCTTTTTAATTTATATTTTTAGTATATGTATATTATTTATGTTTATTTTTAATTATTTACATTTTATTTTACGTGTGTAAATATTCGTATAAAAAAATGTACCTTGACGATGCGACTGACTCGTGAACAACAAACCAAAACCGCTGAAGCTAATTCCATAAAATGCGATCTATCTTTTTTTTAAAGTTCAGCGAATTCAGCATCGATTTTTATTATGAAACCCTTTGGTAAATATAATACGATATGAATGTTTCCCTACGTCGGCAAACCCAAACAAATTTTTCATAATTTCTCGAGTTGGTTGCGATCTATATTTTTTTGAAAAATCACAACATTCAGATTTTATTAATTTTAAATGAAAATCCTTAGTTAAATGTAATGTGGTATGAAAATTTTAGTCCGTCAATAAGACCAAATAAATTTTTGGTGATAGGCACGATTTACTTTTTTTGAAAATTCTTTCAACTCAGAACAGAATTTTGTTTTTATACAGAAACCCTTTAGCGAACATGGTAAATATGGCGTGGTATGAACATTTTTATACATCATCCGCTGATGTTCTTTTTTTTCTTCTTTCGATGCCACCGCGAATATACGTTTACCGTACAAGTTTATTTGGATTTTATATAACGGTACGAGAGTATCGTCCTCGTCGTCGTCCCTCGTCGTTTCGCGAATGCTCGGGCAACGTCCCCTGGGAGCGGAGCCTTGCCACACATCGTCTTGCCTCCGGTCCTATCGCGTTCAAAAATTGAAGAACGACACGAAGAAAAAGAAGGGAGTGGGGGTAGCGGTTGGGACGACGGAAAACTGCATCCGAAGTGACCGGAAGAGTCTTCGGGGGTATCTCGTCAAGGGACCAAATTTATCCCTCGATATACGTGAAACTCGAATTTATATTCAAATATATCGTCCCCCGACCTTCCACCTTTTTCGCATCTTTCGATTCGTACCGGAAATTGGGAACGTCCCTTTTTTTCCTCTCTTATATTCGGAGGTAAGAATTTCGTCATAGTGACGGTCGTAGATATTTTAATTTATATTTATTTATCTATCGAATAAGAAAAAAGCAAAATTTATTTACTGAAAGTTTTTGATCGGAATAAATACAAAAAGTTGAAATTTCCAAATCGTTTCATCGGTAGAATTGTCTTTTTAGAAATTAAAAAATTTGTATTTATTTTTTGTAGAAATATATTTAAATAATTATAGAAATAAATACATTTTAATAATTATGTCAAGGAATACATTTTGTTGTAATTTATTTTCATCGCTACTTTTTTCGATCATTAATCAATAATAGGGATGCAAAAAAATCGTAGGAAAAAGATCAAAATAATATTCTCTAGCTCCAAAATTACGATTTCGTGACCGGTCCGTATTTTTTTTCAGGAAAAAACTACATAGTTCTGCGAAAAAATCATAATTATTTTATTGCATTTATTTATTGCATTGCGTTTATTGAAACTGAGAGCTGAAAGTTGAAACAAAAAATAATGAAATAGCCAAAATTTCAGCAAAAGAGGAAAAACAAACTGGAAATTTTTCACTCGTGATTTATCGTTACGAACGTTTTCTCTTCGGGGATGAATTTTTACATGACCCAGAGTTGTTACAAAGCCCACATATGGCGTTGTCAAACTGGCCTCCGTCGGCCCGTTCCGGTCCTCCTGTTCTATACCTGGCCGTGCTCTCGCGTCTCTTCGAGCGCGTTCGAAAAACCCTTTCAACCCTTTTTTTCATCCGCGACCTGATTTCCAAGCGAGCGCCTTTTTTCGCAATAATTTCTCGCATTTCAAAAGGTCCCGTCGCTGCGGAGCTTCGGCGGTTCGTTTCAACCCTGATTCCGAAGGCAACCGAGGCGCACAATATTTTCTTTTTTTTTCTTTTGCCTGACAGGGGGTTGGAATTTTTCTTCTCGCGGAGACAAATGGCACGGGATCGAACTATCCCGAATTTCACAGTCGAATCAATTTTCAAGTCGATTTAACGATTCCCCGATTTAATCGGATCGAATCTCATAACCTTATGAATGAAACGATTTTCGTAAGCGTAACAATAATCGTGTCATTAACAATAGAGATAATGACGATCATTATAATCTTAATAGTCACGGTATCAATGATTAACGAAATAGTAATTTTAATAATACATAATAATAATAATAATAATAACAACGATCATTGAAAACAGCAATAATTTATAAAAATTTTGAGAAAATATAAAAAAGTAATATAATGAAATAAATACGTATTCAAAAAATGGTATAAATAATGTAAATAATTATTTTTTGATTTGAGTCTGTTAGAAAAATCCAAAGCCAGACGATTATATAATTTTAAAAAATATTCATCGCGATGAAGGAAGATAGCAGAAACATGTATGTTGACCTGTTCATTATTAAGGACAATAATACGTGACACTAACAATGATTAACGAAATAATAATGGTAATGATAAACAATAATAATAATAGTATAGTGAAAAAAGGAATAATTTATGAAACAGTTAGAACTATTTCATAAAAGTAAAATAATAAGATCAATAAATATTTGAAAATAGTATAAATAATATTAATTTTTTTTAAATTTGAGTCTGTAAAAAAAATTCGAGGCTTAATAAATATATATATATATTCATGGTAAAAAAAAAAGAAATGTCCGTATCGAGCTGTCGATTATCACAGATTTTCAACCCTCCAAAAGGGTGGATTCTTTCGATCATTTCCAGACGACGCTGAGAGCTGTGCACGATTGCAAAGACGCCTGGATTCGGGTGCGTGTAGCATCCGGGATTCGGGTACCGGAATGGAGAGGAAAAAAAACTCCGGTGCCGCTCCATTAGCGTGTTTGCGCGAAGGGGTGGTTTTTCGAGTTAAGATATCGCGCGCGGAGGTGCGCAGTCTCTTCGTCCATCCCCGAAACGCTAAGTGATGTTTTGTGCTTGAAGTTTGCTTTTCGCTGTGGGATATCCTTTCTCATATGTGCGAGCCCTGTTCGTCGAAACTCTCGTAAAATTGTAGATCTTGAGAGGCAATGGAAAAAAGTCGAGCCGACATTTGTATACGAATTTCTTTAGGATTCAAGTAACCAGCGATTTTTGCAAAAGAGAAAAAAGGAAAGAGAATTTAGTAAGTAATTTTGTATGGTATTACAGTATTTCTGCTGTCGAGATTTTTTTTATAAGTATTTATGTAATAATTAATTTTCCAATTATTATTTTGATTTGATATAATAATTATATTATTTATAATTAATTACTTCTCATTATTTATCATTTATTTTGTACTTATATAATTTTATAATTAAATGATCGTTCGAATTGTCATTATATTTTCATTACATTTTTTATTATATATATTTTATAACGCAATCAAGAGGCGTTTAAGAAGTCCCTTGACCCCAAATCTTCACCAATAAAAACGAAATTAATTTCATCAGTCCAATAAAATCAACTGCTTGTTACCTCTTGTAAATAAAGAAAAATACAAAGTAATTTGTGAAAAAAATAACAAATTCCCTTTCCCACAATGAAAAACTACAAACCAATTTTTTTAATATAACTTTACCTTGAATTCGATATAACTATCTATTATCCGATTTATAAAAAATGTTAAAAAAGGAATTATTAATATTTTCTAAAAAGCAATTATTGAAAATCACAGTCGAAAAAAAATCGACACTCATTGTCCTCTGGAATTGGACATGTACGAGGTTTTTAATAGGAATTTGAAAGCCTGCTTCTCTTCTGAAAAGCTAGAGATGACAAGTGTTCCGGTGAGAAAAAAGGGAGGAAAGATAATACACAGAGGTAGACAGATAGAGAGAGAAATTGAAGCTCTTATAACGAGAGCCACAGTACAATGCTCAGGGCTATTTCGTACCATCGCAAAAGATACACCAAGGGACTCCCCGGTGAGACTCGCGGTTCTCTCGAGCGAAATTTTTCGTTAGTTGTATAAATGTCTGCAGACATACGTATACGTATGCTTCTGTTTACACATATATAAATCGAGTTCGAGCCAACACTGCAGGATGAGCCAGATAATATGTATATATACATATGAATATGTAGGAATATATACCCAAACCAAGATTCTAAATATCTACATCTTTGGTAAAAAGTATAAAAACATCCTTAAATTTTTTGACCTGGACAAAAAATGGAATATCATGGTGAAAAAAAAATTGTCCGTCGGTTTACCAAACGGAATTTTGGAATGGACAAACCAGCGTAATGTTCATTTTTTATTTTCATTTTTGTGATTTTTTTTGCACCCGACAAGTACTTTTGAAAATGCCGTTTTTTTAAATTTCTCGAAATTATCAAAAAGAATAATTTCACTATTTAGTGACAGGATCTTTGAACCTTAGCTTTACCGTCCGTTTGCAAAAAAGAAAATGTTGCCTTTTTCTCTTCAGAAACGGTTTTTTTTCTAAATATCAGACATTTTACTACTCAGATTACGCTAATTTCGGAAGTACATTTATTTTTAACATCATCAGTCATTAATCTACTTTGAAAAAAGTATCAATTAAATATTTCGAATGATACGATTAAAAGTATTGTATTTCAAAAAATATTTGGTTTTAGTGACAAGTTAGAAAATTTCTAAGAAATCGTAATACCCCATAAAAACTCATTAACTATTCAATATTTACCCCTAGTTGACAGAGCTTAATTTTATTCGAATGATTTATAGATTGACCCCTAACTAAGGAACGGTTCGAAATTTCCGGACACACTGTATATTTTTACAAAGAATCATATTGAGGTTTTTCAGATGCTTTAATGTATTTTACCAGGGCAGTTTGGTGTTCTGACACATATTAATAATAATAATAACAATAGTAATAAAAACAACGAAAACAAACACGATAATGATAATAATAATAATACACCCGCCCGTATTTTCTGGTTCGTCCTGTACTGGCTCTCGCTCGAGATAACAAGGATAACAAGGATTCCAAAGGTACGAGAGTGCCTTGTAAAAAACCTCCTCTCTCCCTCACCCTCTGCCAACCTATATCCAACTATATTTACCCAACACGACTATGAGCGAGTACAAAGAGGAGTAAGGAGAAATTAGGGTTTTTCGTAGCTTCGCATTGATACTTTTCGTATTATATTTATATGCGCGAGTCCTATAATGGGCCTTTATGCACATTATATGCATCGGGTGGATCGAAAGAGTCTGTTCAATTGGGAGGAGGGAGACTGCCCGCCTCCCACTCTCTCTCTCTCTCTCTCTCTATTTGAGTCTTTCACTGACGTACCTACCCACACTGTGGAGCACAGTCTATGTTATCCAGTACAATCCCTTGAATCGTGATAACAATGTGTCTACGTACCAGCTATCGTAATAATAACGTCATTACTCTCGTTATCGGATTTCTGGTCGAAACACGTGCTGGGGTGATACGGAGTTGGGTGGCGGTCGAGTGGGGGTACAGCTTCGATGTACATAGAGTCATTTGACTCTCGAATGCATTCCGAGGCCCCTTTTCGTAACTTACTCAAACGCTGATGGAACTTGGAAGAGAAAGAGAGAGACGGGAGGGAGGGAGGGAGGGGGGTTGAGGTAGCGAGACAGGGGGAAAGAGAGAGAGAAAAGTACACAGAGGTACTTCAATGACCCTTAAATATTGATAGTTGAATGTTGATGAGATTCAATTTTCTTAAGCTCTTCAATTCTACAACGGATTTATCATAGTTGGGATAGCACAAGTTGCGAGCATTTTTTTTTTGTACTTCTGTTTTCTGTTTTTCTTTTCGATAACGCGAGAAATTATTTTTCTTGACATTTGCCAAGATTCAATTTTTTTAACCTTGTGGAATTTATTATTTCGCTGATATAGGCCGAGGGGATTTGTGTTTTTGGGAACATTCAGGAAAGGCAGAGCGAGTGTATTTTTTTTAAGATTTCGAGAACGCGAGAATTTTGCCATTTTTTTTTAAATTTAATTCGCTACGAAAATGATTTTTGGCAATTTTTAGGATTAGAATTTCGCTTTAGTCGCTGTAATTATTAATCACTAGCTTGTTGTTTATTTATAATTATAATCCGTAATTATAATATTAATTATCGATATTGATTATAACAAATGAAGAAATTGTACTTATTATGGTAAATAATTTGTATTCATTGATGATAACAAATATCAGTAACAATAATATACAATTGTGTTTGTATTTGTAATATATAACAATGCAGAATTGTTGCAATAGCATAATAACGGTTATAAAATAATAAATCACTCTTTTGGAAAAGCTCCTTGATGATTTCGTTAAATATATACTATTTACGTTTATGTCAAAGGAATTTTATTCCATTTTGATTGATTAATGAAAAATCAATGTTTTACGCTAAACATGTAATTACTTGCAGTATAAATAAATACGAAAAATATTCTGCTTTTTAAGAAAAGTTGCTACCCATACGAGGAGTGGCTAAAAGCGAGAGAGGAGAGGGGGTGATAAAATACTTTTCCAACCACGATATATATTTGTGTGTGAAATTCAAGGCGGGATTTATCGACCTCGAGGTGAACCTTGAAGGGTGGCCACGTGGTCGACTCACGTCAAAACTAGTTTTTAAGATAGTTCATTGTGGGTTTCTTCGGATCGCGAGGGCAAGAAAAAGAGGTCTCGGTCAAAAAAAAAAAAAAAAAAGAAGGGTTTGCTGGCCCGGTGCGACTTCCAGGTCAAAAACCGGACGTGGGGTGGCAAACACCGGAAGTGCCCTTTTCATTCTTAAAGAGTCGAACAACGAATAAGATGAAATCGATTTAAACGAGTGTCAATTTAAACAATTAATTAACCCAAATTCTGAGCGTCTCACGAAAACGAAATCTAAACGGATATTGAATTGTGATAAGAAACAGGATAAAAAAGGCTCGCGAATCAATGTAAAGGCCTAGTCGTCCAATCAAATCAAGTTGAGAAGAAAAAAATGGCAACCAGAAGTACGACCGGAAATTCGATGAGATTTATCGAAAATGAGTGGGTAACTTTTTTTTGTCGGGAGTCTTTCCCTCCCGAGGAAAAAAAAAACACTTACCTCCAGCCCCAATCTTTTTCTGATTGAAAAACGAATTCGAAAAATATTGCTGGGTCACCCACCCTTAAATAAATAAGCCTCGGAGCTCTAAACCCCGACACCTCTTTTTGTACATCGAAGTATGCGTAGGGAATAAAAAAAAATTTTTTTTTAAATAAGAAAAAAAAAGAAACAATTTGTCGAGTAATGGACAAGCTGTTACTGGAAAATGTGGCGACTGTGTTCCATGGAGATTTATGGGAAAGGGTGATTCTAAAGACATTCGTCGATGGAAATAAAAGTGTTCTCGAAATATACAGATAATAGTAACATCTTTCAGGTAATTGATAATACGTTTTCTTTAATGAATTTCATAATCGATAAATGCTGTGGACTAATGTGAAATTATTCAACACCATTTCAAAGAAATTTTCATTCGATTCGAACAAAAATTAGTTTAATAAAATAATATTAAATATTCAAAGAACAATAATTGATATTAAATATTATATATAATTTTATATCATTTGTCTACGAATATTAAATATTAATTTGGTCCCTAATTTTGTTTTTTTATTATATATTTTATCAAACTAATTTATATATATATAGGGATACCGAAAGTCTACATAGAGTCAGCAGGGGGTCCATACATATCGGTACATACAGGCCGCCATTTCATTTCTCGATCCCCCTCGAATCTACCCCCAGTGGTGTGTATCGATAAAAAAATAAAAAAATACTAGCTCCACCCTATCGGACCGTCACTGGACTGTGTGGTGACCTACCCCCTTCGAACTTTTCATACCTCTCCCCCCCACTCATCGCTTTCGCTGACCAAGCATCGGATCCACTTCAATTTATAAGAAATATATATATATATCGCACAGACGCTTTCGTGAGCTTCCAGCGGCTCGCTCAGACTCTCGTATCGACATTTTTTCTCTTTCTGTCTTTCTTCACCATTTTCCATTCTCGATCCCACTTATCCACCCCGCACCAGTTATCGATTCCTTCGACAGGGTGACGTCACCTCCTAATCGCAAGTATTTGTTGGGATTCCCTTTTTTTTCGTTTTCGATAATAGGAACTCGGAGCATTATAATTTTTGTTTTTTTTTTTAATGAAATAGATCGATATTTGATTTTCTTTTTTGATTTTTTCTTCCGTCCGAAAATTGATTTTAGACCTAACCAACTGAATAATTATTGCTATTTTTCATTAAGATCTCATCAAGAAATGTCTTCTTGTGACAAATTATATTTATTAATTTATATCATAATATAAATAAATAAATATAAGATGAAAATTTATAGTGAATAATAATTTGATAAGAACTGTAAGTAATGTTCTGATAAATTTCCCATCTCATTAAATTTTCTGATAATAATCATGGTGAATTTTCTAATAAATTTCTTTTCTGTTCGGATGCAATTTTTTTCCATCAATATTTCACACTATACGTATGTTCATAACTTCTCCAATAAATTGCCGAATCAATTACGGGATGAATGCATTTATAAATACCACAATCTCCTAATCACGTTCGTCATTAATTACCAAACTAATAAAGTATGTCATTTTTAAACAAATTGCGTCGTTAATTTCTGATTCGAAGATCGAATCCCCAAATCATTTTCGTAATTAATTTTCCTATGAAATTCCCATGAAATGGACGAAAAAAAAATGTCAATGAATACAAAACTTACCCCGGAAGTTGCGAAATGTTTCGATCGGCGCATGCTCAATGTCAATCGTGGAAAACGCGAATAAATTACTGTTTAAACACAGTTCGATCTAATCACACTTGGCTCGATGAATTATTTTGGGAATTTCGAGCTGACGACGAATATCACGTGATCTTTACGATCGTGAACACGGCTAGTGACTGGTGGTCCCCTGTGGGACTCAAGTCCCATGGAGCACTCGTATAGTCTCGCAGGAGGTGTGATAGGGGCCTTGAAAAATCTTACCTGAGATGAGACCGCTGCTCGGGTGGGGGTCAGGTAGAAAAGGGTTGCCCTTATATTCAAACTCTTTTCTGTCCTTCTCTCCCTTTCTCTCTCTACGAACGGTACCGTTTCGTTTCTTTTTTGCCCCGGTCTGTTCGATGCCTAAATTCGTGTGTGTGTACGTTTGTATGCATGAGAAAAAATTATACCTGCGATGCATACGCTCGAGGTACGATTTTTTTGGGTTCCTATGCGCCAACGATCCGTAATTCAATCCGCTCGACGAAATTTAAGAATTCTCATATTGCGCGAAATCGTCCGAATGTGCCAACTCGGTTTTCGAGTTTTTTTTTTTTTTGCTCCCTGGACATTCGTCCGTGTATGCTAAATTAATATTCCTATTGGTAAAAATGAGAATTATACATTACATTAATTTAAAAAAATTAAAAGTAGAAAATTACAATGGAAAAATAAAAAATTACACAATAAAAAATAGAGAAATAAAAAATTAAAAAGTCAAAAGTACTGAAGTTTACTGAATTTTTTATGTATACTGAAAAAAGAACATCGGAATTATGAGCCAATCACCATTTTATTATGTTGAAGAATTTCTAATACATACTGGATTTTACTTCTACGTTATTCTTATTTATTGACAGTATTATAAAAAAAATATATATTTGTGTCAAATAACAAAAATATAAATTAATTAATTAATCAAATTTACTCGTTGCATAAAATGTTCACAGTGTTTTCAAGTGAATTATACATATTTAAAAAACGGATCTACTAAAAAATAAATTAATAAAAATGTACGGAATAAAAAAAATAAACGAAATATGAGACAAACGTGAAAGGAATGTAAAAGTTCCTGATCGTGAAAAAATTCTGAAGGAAATACGAAAAAAAATGCAAATATATACATATAAGACTATCGATAATGAAGTAAAATATCACAACTGAAATGTTTTATTTTTTTTCTATCGAACACGTATTCTCGAAGGGTCCCTAAGATGAATGAAGGGTTGAACGTGGCGCAGATGACGTTTTACAGTTTTCAATTTCCCGTACGTGCGGCGAAACTAATTCCGTACTTTCGGCACCTGGTTTTTACTCGTTCGGTATCTTCCCTCACGATTTTTTGTTTTCCGGCACACCCGCGCGATCGTAACACAGGAAACGTGCCAGACGTCAAGGGTTTCACCTTTTCCTCCCTTTCGGCCCTCAATTATGATGAGCATTTGGCCCTTGATGATGCATATGTATCACGATTGTGTTTTTCGTTACATATTTTTTTTATTTTTGTTTCCCCTCCCCCCTGCCCAAGGAAAAGAATTAAAAGTGGCCTGGCTTATTTTTTCGCGCAGTCACTCCTGCGCACCCTTTCGGTCCGAGGATTCGTGTTTGCTTTCTCGTTTATTCTCATCTACCCCTCTCCACGTCTCAAACGAACCAAAAAGTTCACCGATTTCTTCGAGAGCTTTAATTTAATAATTAAATTAACTTATCTGTTCACTTAGTCATAATTGTACGAGATTTGTTAAAAAAATAATATGAATAATATAAATATAATAATATGTACGTTCGATATTCGATTTTCATTTTTGTTATTTTTTTAAATAGATATTTAGTTTATTTTTGATAGATACAAAAGTTTGACGTGTTTAGGTATACTTCGCCATTTTTTGTTGTCGAAAACGATAACATTGGCGAATAGAATTAATTATTGCTTTAACAAAGACAGATAGCATTTATTATATTATCTATATAGAATCCATTAATTTTTGAATTTTTTCTCAATTTTTGAGACGTAACGCTTTCATGTGCCTTTTTACTTTCCCACAAAAAGCTCAAACGAAACTTTCCAACAAAAAAAAAAAAAAATTCGGCTAATTTGATAAAAAGAACATTAATCAGAATCAGCGATTGTTGGTTCCAGGTTTTATTTGCAACTAGCTGAATAACGTCACCAGGAAGATTCTTCACTTCGATGAACGATCTGAACCAATAACTGTATTTTGTCACGATTCAATGTGATTAAATAAGAGAAAAGATATTTTATTGCTGAGGACATTTAACATTTTGTTTTTAAAGCTAATGAGATTTATTATTAATGTTCATCCATCAAGTTTACAAGGCTTTTTACATTTTTTTTAACTACTCTAATTTACAGTCCAGTACTTTTCGTCCTTCACTTACACCTGACCTACCAGAGCTCTTTTCCCTTATTTCCTCCATAGTAGGATATTTTCACAAAAAGGGGAGATCAATAGCGATAGGGCGACGATTTCTGATCGGTATGAGGTACCTGTAGTGACCAACCTGCCCCTGAATATACCGTTTCACATACGAGCGATAAAGTCGAGGACTGCCCTTCACCCTCTGCCCCCCGCTCTCGTATAATTCAATTGTACCTAGGGGTGAATTTAACAGCGATTCTGTTTTTTTTCTTCCCTTTTTCAGAAAAGCGAGAACGTGTAAGTGTATTCGTCGTGGGTCACGGAAAGCATAGACGGGCTGTCAAGGGAGAGGGAAAGGGCTAACAATGACTGAAAGGGTCTGGGGTAAAGTAGGGATGGTTTTGGGTGAAAAAACGTGAAAATCGACACCAAAACAGGGGCGTTCTCGTGGAGGACCGTGGATAAATTTACGACAAAGAAGTACCAAATAACGACGCCAAAATAAGCCGATATCTGATTCCCACTGTGACCCTTGACACGATCCTTTTTTTTTCACGGTTTTTTTCGATGCAGTTCTTTTTGTAAAGGCTAAAGGTCACGTACACCCGTTACGACTTTTAATCCGACGATCAACGGAGATTTATCCAGCGCGCAGGTTGCGAAAGTGTCGCGAAAGAATTTTAGGGCTCAAGTGGGATATGATTTTTTTGACGGCAAAGTGAACGGACCAGTCTTCCCCCAAAATTATAATGGGCACATACAAATTATTTGGCGATCGAGAATTTTTCAATTTCATTCCTTTCAGCTCTTCAAGATTTACTGAACCGTCCAGCTGACAGTCCAAAGTGGGTTTTTCTTTAATGGAAACGTTTCAGGGAACAAAATTGGACTTTGTTTATTTTTCTTTCGGACGTTTTATTTCATATTGTAAACAAAACGTTTTTCCCTGATCGAAGCATGGAAGCCCTGCTAAAAATCCATACAAACCCAATCATCCAGCTAACCTTAAAAAAAAATTGGTTTATTAGCTTTCAGTAGCTTCCGAAAGATGGCCAGAAAGAAATGCGTGACGGAAAAGCGGAGAACCGTGAAAAAAAAAAAAAAAGAAACGTGAAGTCAGGCTCTCTGTCTCTCCGCCCTTGAAATACCCGAATCGTTTTGAATACCTTATCAGACAGCGAGGATCTCCGAGAGCCCTTGAATCCGGACGAACGCGTTCGTGAATTATCCGCATAGATCTGTGAGCACGCCAAAAGCGAATACCTACTGAAATACGTATCTTGCATCAAGGGCGAAAGGTCATAACTGGGTGCCCTTAAAATACAAAAACGCATAAACCTACGCCCTTTTCCCTTTCAGGCTCCGATGCGTATGAAGGAAGAATCCTCGTAACCGATCGGAATCTTTTCTCGCGAGCCCTGGGGCCCTTTCGATAACGAAAAAGTGAAATAAGCCAGACGGGGAGTTCTTCGAGAGAGAGAGAGAAAGATAGAGAAACGTCTCGCACCAACGCCTCTGGCGAGCCCTCATCGGTGCGAATATAAGGGTTGAAGGGTGGATCGTTACCGAAGGGCCACTCCGAACTCGATCTCGACCGCGAAAATTGGACGATCTCCCACTCGAATCGCCGCAACTTTCACCATGAAAATACCATTCGAATAAAGGAATTGAGAGGACCTGCCAAGATTTTATCATTTATTTCGCTAAATGATCATCGAAATACTTCAACCCTTCGCACTTTGTTGCTTTAGTTATCAGGATTCATCTCCTCCGAGGTGTCATCGATCACCCCTCGTTTTCGTCATTACTCTTATCGAGCCTACATTTTTTTAAACGTTTTTTCCGAAGAGACAACGAAAATGTCGAAGATCTACTGACAGTAATTTACTTTTAACGCAATTAACGTGAGCAATTAACGTGACTACTTTGAAATGAGTCACGTTAATTGCTCTTGACAGACTAAAATAATAACCGCAACCGTATTAATAGTAACAATCAGCATAAAATTATCAAAATAAATAAACAACGCAATAAATATTAATTCTAATTAAAAACAACATTCAAATTACGATAGATAATTTTTTATTTCCAAATAAAGAGTAAGTAAAATAATAACAAAAAAATATTAATGAACGTTCTTCTTATTAACAATTCTTATATCAAATTTTTTTTATCAAAAAAATAAATGTACAGAATATTCAAATTATAAACACAAATTTCTAAGCATGATTCATAAAAAATCTAATTTGTCTTAGAAAAAGAATCTTTAATCATCAAATCCTGCAGTTCACCGCCTCCACCACTCGCTAAGAATTGAACCGTAAAAAACGCATTCCCGACAAAAAACAAATTAGTCTTCATTCTTTCCCGATACCGTGCAATTTCTAATCCCAAGGGAATGCGCGAAAAAAAAGAAGAAATCCCACATTGAAGATGTTCCAAAGAAATGAAACCAGCGGGGCTCCAGTGGGCCTCCGGCTGTGGCTTATCCTCGAGGGTGCGCGTGTGGACTCCCCGCGATAATATACGGGAATATCTCGCAGCGTTGAGTCGCGCGACGCATACATCGCCCGAGACAAAAAAAAATAAAATAAAATACGCCACGCGGGTAACCGAAATTGAAAGTGGTCGAATCGTTCTCTCTTTTCCTCTAGTTCACTCCAGATCTCTCTTAGCCCTTCGACCGAATGCGGTGTATCCCTAATCCTTTTCACAATTTTTTAACCCCATCTGTCGTCCTTGGTCTGAGGCGCATCCCTCGTGTATCTTTATATATATATATATATATATATATATATATATATATATATATATAAAGACACACACACACATATATATCTAACGGTTGATGTCCGGATATTTTAAGACCGCCATGATAATTTTTAATAATGATAAAAATCATGAACAAAAACGATCATAAATAATGAAGATAATAAAAAATGTAGGTGTCAAAAATAATGCCTAAACCATCAAAAACGTAAATTGACACCTTCATTAATTTCAGTGTACCTAAATTAAGCTCAAATTAATTTTCATTATGGTGTTCTCGTAAAAATATTGATTTTTATACCATGTGTTTATACCATATTGGATAAGCTATGAAACGAGGAAATTTTGTTAGGAACTTGAGTATTCATTGTCATAGTATTTTTTTAAACCGAATGAATTTTTTTCGGCAATTGACGCAACATAAAAAAATGAATGAAAAATATGAAAAAATAGAATATGAGAAAAAAAAGGAATAAAATCGAAACCTTTTACAAGTTTACATCGAAGTCGTCTACGGAAAACTGGCTGTCAACAATCTGAGTATTTCGAGGACTCGAATTCCGTTTTATCGAGTAGCCGACTTTTATCGAAAGTCGAAGCCCTTGTTGCACTTGAACATTATTCAAAATTGGTATACGTGTGAAAAAAGGAAACCGTTCATTGGGCGACGTAGGGTAACCTTTCATCGACACGTGTGTACGTTCACGATACGCAACGTGCCCAGGTACGAAAAAAAGCAGCTTTACATATGCGCAATGTCGACCTACTTCCGCGAGGAAAATTCAAAGGGAAAGGGACGCAAAAAAAGAAGCCCTTCGCACCTTTTTCGCCCTTTCCTATCGGTCCCTTAATACATCAAAACTCTTGTTTTCATCTCCCGGATCCTCCCTTCCTTCTTCTCCGATATACCTGGAGCCCTTTTCCCTTTGCCCAAAGGATAATCCATTAACATAATTTTACATGGAGAGAGGCTTTATTCGACGCCGAGGGAAACATTATATCGACGAGGAATGAAGAGAAAGAGTATATGCGCAGATGCAAAAAAGGTTCGATGAAAAATAATGGGCGCGGGGTGCGTTTTCAGGTATACAGGGCGCGAAGGGCCTCGAGATTCGCTTCGACCTATCGAGACGAGGGTTAATTCAAATATTTAAAATTTTCAGTGGATTGAAAGAGCGATAGGAAAGGGTATTTTGCGTAACGGCCGTTGAGCCCTTTTTTCCCGGAGGTAGCCCTTTTCCCTTCAATCCTGCCTCTCTCGCGGCAGTTGCGCCCTTTCGTTCGTCGGCTATTGATTTACGCCCAACCCAAGCTTCGTATACCTGGAATTGGTAACTCTAGCTCTTTGCCATGCAAGGGTAAAACGCTATTGCGTCACAACGATTCACGAATCAACCCTTTAACGGAGCTTCCATCCTGGAAAAAGAGAGGAGTGAGGAGACGAAAGTCTTTCGCGCCTTTCCTCCTTTCCTTTCACTTTCTCCACATTCCTTACGGACCGGAGGATACCTGGTTATTGAAACAGTGATTACGGGCACAGAAACCCAGCAGACTTTTGTTTAAGGTTAGATCGAAGGATTCCTATAGAATTTTCCGAAATGGATAAAAACTGTTCTGGACTAGTATGACTGAATCTGGACTGAGCTAGGTACGTTTTTTTTTTAATTTTCTGCAATCGCTCAGTTTCTTTGGGGCAACCTTACTTTTTCGAACCAGATCTAGTAACATAATGGATACATTTTTTCATCAGCCCAATATGTATTTTATATTGCATAATAGAAGTATTGCGCATCCAATAAAAAAATCGGCGTATCGATAATATTCACGTCCAACCCAAACAAACCCAAGGAATATTTTAATAAAACTTTGAAGGATTCGACGTCCAACCAAAAAATAAATCATTGCGCCTGAGGAGGTTTTAACCTAACACAAACAAGCCAAAACAAACGAAATGAATATTATTTCATCCTGCAAAGATTCTGCATTCAAAGAGAAAGAAACAATCTAGTTTGCTTTAATTCCAGCCTCCTTTTTTGCCAAAAATTTCGTCACTACGAAGTGGCGGCCCTAAACCGACAACTAGGAATGCAAAATTGTACGAGAATTATAAAAATATAATTCGGGAAATATATGAATATATAATAATTCGCGTTTTGAAATTATAAAAATAATATATTAATTACACTGTGTCGGATTGTCTGAAATATATCCAAAACCCAAACAAACCCAAACCGAACAAGCGAATATTTTTTTTATTTTCGAAAAGTACGTGTTTTTTTTCTTAGTCGTTTGCATAAACCCAATGTATCCAGTCAAAAATGGTTGATAGAGCCTAATGATGTTCCAGTCTAACCCAAACAAACGCAATGTATATTATCCACTCTACGATCATTCAAAAATACAATGATACCAGAAAATCCAAAAATTCATCCGCATTTGAGATTACAAAAATGATATATTAATGATTTAAGATACATCTGGAATTTTAAATAAACTCGAACAAAATGAGCGAATTTATTAAATTTTCCAAATAATCGTATTTTTTTAAATTTTTGTTTTTCTTTCCGCCCACATTATTCAAGCGCCGATTGCTAGCTTGGTAAGTTTCCTTGGTTGGAACCCATTGAAGGAAGACACGGGACTTGTTCGAAAGAGCAGCGAGAAAAGCATCAGGGACGGTGAAAAACGAGTGTCCTCTTCTTGGGGCTTGATTTACGAGAGTTCTGACGGGCTATTCGTCGCGAGAGACCGCGCGACGAGCGGAGAGCCCTTCGTGGACAGGGCAGCTCGTGACCCTCCCCTGCCCTGCGCCCTCCTAGACCTTCTTATCTACGTGTAGCAGCGGCCATTTTACAAAAACCTCCCCCCGTGTGTCATCGTTTCACACTGAGAATCACCATCGCTCCCTTTTTCGCCCATCTCGCATTACGGCGCCCTCGCCCTTCGCCCATCTACGCCCTCCGCACAAATATTCAAATCCACTGTCCGCCGAAATTCGGAGATATCGTAACCGCGAAATGTAGACGAAAATTTATAGGCCTCTGGAAGTCTTGTCGATTCATTTCGAAAAGAAACAAAAATTGGACGTAGAGATTTAACGTTTGACTGTCAGTTGTAAAATTATAATCATAAGTTTACTTCCAATCTGTGATTATTGTTACGTACATTGGACCTACTTCTTTAATTCCACTTACCTCGAGCGACGAACGAGAATCCTAGCCCCTTAAGATGTATTTTTCGATAAGAAAGAATGAGGAGGAATTAATTTGTTTGCAACATTTTCTTTATGTGTATCTTAAACAAATTATTGAGTCATTTATCAATTAATGAATGAATGATCCATTAATCAGTAAATTGACTTGCCGATATGTCAATCAATTATTAAACTTCTTGGTGTTTTAATTGATTAATCAATTTTCGAATGAATCAATCAATTATTTGATCGATTTATCAATTACTGTACCAATTAATCAATTGTTTAATGGATTCGTAAATTATCAATTACTTTATTGCTTCGTACAACATCGGTTACATATTTTTTTACAAAATCGCTTCATTTTTTGTTGTCCAACACAAACCCGAGCTTTTCCCAAACTAATTATATTCCCATAAACAAAAATTCATTATTCAGTAAACCTACGACCTGACTAAAAAGTCAATCCATGACTCAACATTGCGCATGGAGTCTTTCTTTCTGCAACCCCACGTATGCTTCGTGCCTGGGTACAAAATTTTGTGGCAGGTGTCTCACATCCCAGTTTCGAATTTTCATTTATGGATGACGAAAGAAGGTCGCTCGTTTCGAGAAAAAAAAATAAACTCAAATTTCTAGCCAACCAAAGGCGAACGTGAAATGTCGCAATCGATATGCAGCGTGGACGTTTGCCATTTTTGTACCCGTTTGAAATTTTTATGCAGTCATCCCCTTGCCTAATATGGGATGGGAATGTATATACACAGTGAGATGGGAAGGGAGGGCGAAAAAAAAACGTGGCGAAGTCCCCAGCATAAACCGTGGGACCATTACGTTCGATTTCGAAATAAATTGCAAGCCATAAACAGGGTGGTCCATAAGAATACATACGACCGTCTTATCCAGGGCTACTTTTCTCCAGGCTTACCAATACCACTGTACTCCATCGTGTACTCCCTGGCTTTAGAAAACTACAGCAGTTCTCTGCTCTTTCTCAATCTCTCCCCTTTTTCTTTACCCCTCACTCCCTTCCACACCCATCCCTTCTCGATCCGAACCACCCCACCAGTCTTTCACCGAAAGAATCCACGGGGCCATCAAAAAAATCCTGACGAGCACCAAGGATTTCTAGTCATCGATCCCTTTTCCCATTTTTGGACACTTTCGTTTTTTTTTACTTTATTGCTATTCGTTCTTGTTCCTTGAAAAAAAAGACAACCCCAATTTTTCAGGGTTGCTAAACAGATCGAAGGATACCTTGACTAGAAATGCCTGATGGATCGAATTGCCCTGGAATTATCGTAGGCAGACTTTTTTTTCCCGCCGTTGCTGGGTTTCTCTGGGCTAGCCCTGTTTTTTGGAACTTTTGCTTTTTGGGTTTCATTGGGAGAATCTATGAGGGCATCAAAAAATCCTGACGAAAAGGTACGATTCTCTAGTTATCGTACCTTTTGCCATTTTTTTAATTCTTTCTATTTTACTTCGCTACTTCACGTCCCTACTTCTGGAGGAAAAGATAACCACTGTTTTTCAGAACTGTCAATGACACGTGTTTAATGAACATTTTTTAAAGGGGTAACACCACTAAAAGAATTTCGGAAAAATTATTTTTTATAAATTAAACAGGGCTTTAATATCATTAAAAGAATATGCACTTGGATTATTGAAAAAATCAATATTTTTAAGACACTGCCAACAATTTTTAAGTTTTTCGTTTTTTCCATCTTAGGGAACACATCTTAACTAATACGATTACATAAATCGATGGGAAATTTTGATAGTGGCTTCACAATTATCTATTCTATGGAAATACGTAGGGGTTTTTCAATTTAATATAAACATTTTATTTTATGAACAATTTGCTGCATGTTCTTATCAGCAAAATATTAATTATCAATAGTGCAACATTTTTTCAAAGTTTGATCAAAAGAAAATTCATTACGTACATCCATAACCAAATGTAATCAATAGGTTCAATGATTTTTTGTTTTTAGTTCGTGAATTTACAAATTTGCTCTCTCACAATTACAATCTACAAAACGAGTATTCAAGTATATACTTGAATATATATTGAATAATCGCTTTAAAAAGAATTATCATTCCTTTTATTAAACTCTTTAAAAAAATCTTCACATCACGGCCTTCTTATCGACCGCTAGAACGGTATTATCCCTCAATTGACGTCCACTCGACAACGATAAATATAATTCACTTATGAATTATATTTATCGTCATCAAAGGAAAGGACGTAAGTTCCAGGGCAAAAACCCTATTAGTTTTTGCTTCCATCAGGCAAGATAAGAATATTGTGGAGTTGGAGGTTTTAAAAAAATCTCTTGGACGTATGGAAAGAAGGATTTTCGTTTTTAACTCTATTCCTTTGAAAACCTTCGCTCTTACCGAGTTCTCGTCTTTACATCAGCTCCGGCAGTACCAACGTTTTCTTCCATTCTTAGTCGATATCTTCCTCTTTGCCATTCGTCCGCTCCGTTTATCCTTCCTACCAGGTTTTACCCATCGAATTAAGAAAAAAATTGCCGATATATACGTTGATTCTTTTCCTCTCTCTCCCTCCATATTATTATCTCCCTGCACGCTCGCTCTCTCTCTCTCACAGGCGCTCTCACTCGCACTCTGACTCTGATACTCACTCTCCCTCTCAGCCTGACTCTCAGCCTGACTCTTACTCGCACTCTCACTCAGACTCTCACTCAAACTCTCACTCAGGCTCTCACTCAGGCTCTCACTCAGGTTCTCATTCGGACTCTCACTGAGGCTCTCACTCAGACTCTCACTCCGACTCTCACTCGCTCTCTCTCTCTCTCTCATCTTTTTTCATTTCATGTATCACAAGAGACTCCCTCCGTGATCTCTCCTGAAAAGCTGCAGAATCTCTTTGTTCCCTTTTCTACCAAAAAAGCTCTTTCGGACTTACTCCCGGTCCTAAAACGATCAATAATTTGCTATTCAGAAAACACATTATTATAACAAAGAATATTCCACTGTTTTCAAACGTCCACTCCAGGTCATTGTCAAATCTCATTCCGAAGAATCTAGTGTGCAAATGCCAGATGTATCTGATTCAAAATTTGACTGTAGAAGCTTCCAAATATTTATTTATTGATATCTTTATTCATCCTTATGCCCTTATTTACTTTATGCTTCCACTCAGATTTTTTTCCAATAAAACAAGAAAGAGCATGGAAAAAAGAAGTCGTTTGAAATCGGAGTGTAGGAGAACAAAGGAGCGATGAGAGAGATGAAGAAGGATCTGAGCTTGAATTTCTCGGAGTCGCGACATTTTTTTCGAAGCCCTCTAGTCGGTGTTTCTCGCGTATCTAAAAGTTAAGCCCCCTCCCTCCCACTGTCGCTCTCGCCCTCTCTTTCTATATCTCTTTCTAGCCCTCTCTCTTTCTTTCTGGACTGCGCTCCCTCGCGGATCGACTTCTGCCTGACCTATGCCCAATGATCCGACAAGACGAAAATTCTCAGGCATATATCGGTCGGAGGAGATCAACTCATGTCAATTTCCTCTAGAGGGAGAATCCGTTTTCTCTTCATCTCCCTCACTCTCAATCGACGAGTCGAATTTTAGAGTGGGGTTGAACTTTTCTACCCTACCTGGCGACGAAATTCAACAGCCCTGAAAAGCCACCCCTTTTGGGCCCTTGAAACCAGTTACCAGTTTTGGGCCAGACTCCGCACGATCTACACGTCATCGTAGAGGTAAGTACGACTGAAAACTTTTTCTGAACTTTGATCCATTTGAAAAAGTCACTACTTGCATTGAAAAATTATTCAAATAATAGAGAGCGTGTTAAAAAATTAGTATGGCTGTTTTAATGACCTTTTATTTACCAATAGTTTTATATATATGTAACAGTGCACTCCTTATTAATTAATTACATATAAATATATATACACGAATAGAAAAAAAATTGGAAACAAGCCCGTACTGGAACAGTTATGATGATAGTAAAGTGTTTATCTTTCAACGGTAACTATAATTATATTTATTTCATTATTTTGTGATTTTTCAATTTTTATTCTTGTCGAAAAAAAATTGTACATTTTGTTGTACATGTAGGTTGTTAATCTTTCATGAGGATTAAAAAATTCGCTGATTTATGTAATTTCAATTTGCCAAAAAATGGAGGAGGTCGTTTTTTTTTTTGTTTATTTTCAGCCGTGTGAAACTTTTAGAACAACGGATATTGAAAAAATTGTTAAAATCTAGTTAATCGATTATTATTATTTAAAGAGTAAATACAATTTTGTTGAGATCTCGGAAATGGTTTTTTGGAAAATCAGAGAATTTTATAAAACAAACAAAAATTAAAGAATACATGACGACTTGTCTTTTGACAGATAGATAACATTTTGAAAAGTGATCATAGTCACTAAATAAATCAAATTTAAAAAGATGCTAAATATTAATTCTTAAATGATAACGTTAAAAGTCAATGATAGAGTTTAAATGTAAAAAATGTAAACAATAATGATAAATATTAAATACAAATGAAAAGTGGAGAGATTTAGTAAATAAATCGAATTCAGGAAGACAAAAAATTTTTAAAAATTATTCAAAATTATAAAATCGTTTAAATGTTAATAAATTACTACAAATGATATTTGACCAAAGAATTCTCTCGACAACTCCAATTTCTTCTTGTGAATAAAGAATATTATTAGCAATATTTGAAAATGAAAAACATATTATTCTTATAAAAAATATGAATTTAAAAAATTAAAAATAAAAATAAAGAATATTATTAGTATCCAATATTAAATACTAAGCTGATCAGGAATAAAAATGACGAAAGATTACTTCTTCCCTGCTTGCACACTTTTCCTTTGTCCCTGTAACATAGAGAAAGGGAAAGATTTGAGTTGGCCATTCCAAAGGATTCGAGGCTGAGCCACGGGGCACGTCCTGCATCGCCAAGAAGCCCAAAAAAAAACCATCACGGTTTTCCTTGTCTCCTCGCACTTACCATATCGATCGGCCGTTTGATATATAGATACGCGGAGTCCAGAACGGAGAACGGTCGTCCTCTCGCGCGCTCCTTCTCGCACGGGAAACTCGAAATATGTTTTTTATGTGCTTGTCCTCCAGAGGAGGCTCGTGACCCTAAGGAACGCCTGTTTCTGTGGCCAACTTTGCCATCGAAGAAAACAGAAGTATAGCAACCCCTAAAGGAGATAATGCCCGGGCTGGCCCACCCCTCAGCGTATAAATGTACGATTTCTTATTCCAAGATGACGCCAAGCAAAGTTCCCCAGCCCAGGCTTGTCCACAAGGAGTCTCGATCATTTTCCTCTCTTTTTTTTATTCCCGTTCCTTTTTTTCGTCGCAGTTTCCTCGCCATCCTGAAGTCGTAGACATTGGTTACCAACCCCCTTTGCAAGGGAGAGACAGAAATAAAAAAACCATCTTTCATTGTAAAATCTGAAAATGCCTGATGACCACGAAGACAAAGAGGAACGTGGAAAACTTTATTCCAAAAGGATTCAACCTTCTGAAACGCGAAGATAGTTTTTGTTTATACGCGATAATCAATACCCGGATGGGTGACCGCGCGTGTAGAATAATATACGCCGGAAAGCCGAGGAAAATGATTTTCACGGATTAAAAAATATGCAACCAGAACGGTGACCATGGTTCTTCATCCGCCTTTTTATCAGAGACGTTATATCGTTGAAAAAAAGAACTGCAATTGAATAAAATGGTACACAAGCCGCTTATTTTCATTATATATTAAAAATATTTGATAAACTACCGCGTCATTATTGGTTTAAAAAATTTTGGACAACTTGTAAAAAAAATCGTATTTTAATCGTATTTTAAAAATGCTAAACTACCGCGTCATTTATCGTTTTGAAAATTTTGGACAATTCGTGAAAAAAAATCGAGTTTTACATCCTCCCCTTGACGAGAGATGTTATATCGTTGAAAAAAAAAGAACTGAAATTGAGAAAGGAATTCGATACGGTGTGTGTGGTAGTCCGCTACGACGGGGTAGCGAACGGCGACGGTGCGTGGGTATTCTAATTTTCCGAGTGGATGAGAACATATGAAAATCTGCGAGGCAAACGAGAAAACGCTTCGGAGAGCGCCAAGTCAGAGCCAATAAAATTTTCGTCTCCCTCTCTCCCTCCCGCCCTATCTTTCCCTCCCTTCCCTCTCAAGCCCACGTTCACTTTTTATTTTCCCCTCACCATAGAGCCCACCCTTTTTCCTCTTTGCTGGTGCGTGCTCCGCCTCGCGTATACGCATTCCTTCCATTCTTCGCTAATATATACGAGAAAAGAACAAAACGAAAAAAAAAAAGAAAAAGGGAAAGTGGAATGATGCATCTCGAGAATCTCGAACGAGACTGGAAAACAAAGACGAGCAACGTAATAAATATTGCTTTGACATACCGGATACGTTCTTTTTTTTTTCACTCTTCAAATAACCGGGGAAATTTGCAAAATTACGTTGTTTGTAAATTTACGATTTAGAGATCATCGTTGAAGTTTCTTTTTTGGAATAATTTACCTTTCTTTATATTTATTCATCTGTTTTATTTTATTTTTTTATTGGCATATACCAATTATTGGGTTCGATTATTGTTTCAATTTTTGTTAAAATTTTTGACATACTTGAATTATAGAAATAACAAAATGAATAAAAAGGATAATAAAGAATACATTTTTAGTGTTGCTTCTATATAAAATTATTCAGCAAAAATATTCAAACTGCAATAAAGAGCGTGGGTTAAAACCCAAAGAAACAAGTTACGTAAAAGTAAATAATACATTCGTTGTTTAATTTTTACGCGCATTGTTATAAACGATTCATATATTTTTTATTCCACGTACACCTTCGCGGTTTTCGGACAGAACAGTTAAAAAAAAGATATTTCTTTTAAACTTTTTTAATAAACATTGCATAATACAATAAAAATTTAATTAAAAAATGAACTTAATGTTATTTTTCTTTTTTAAAAATTGCATAATTCCAAAATCATGTATTATTATTATTTCACTATTGCACAAATATTTCTCCCGAAGTGAAAAGCGTAGAAATTAAACTTAATTAATACTGTTATGAACGAAATCTGCCAGGATTACAGAAATTTGACGTATAAACAAAGAAAACCGTTTACGCGTGGAACGTGTACATACCGTTTCGCGGTAATTAAAAAATGATATACATTTTTTTTAACTACCGATAATTTCAAAGGCGAAATAAAAAATTACGTACGTATCAATGTAAAAATACTATCCTTGTCATATAAGAGAGATATTTTTCTATATCTCATACGTCACAAAGCCAGCATTTATAAGATTACCGTTTCAAAATGATTGATCATGAAAATAAATGTTACTAGTAATGTTCAAAAAAATTCAAAATTGGGAGGTAGTGAAACAAAATTTGTTCATTGTAATAAAAAACCGGGAATTTCTTGGGGTAACTCAAATAATGTGCCACGTTATCGATGTAAAGACATATCGTCGTTCTCATGTTGGTCTTGCTCTTCTCGGGGTTACACAAGTTTCAGGATACGACGAAAATATATAGATATAAGGGAGGGTGTATAAACCCTCTTTCCCCACAACCCACGACATATAGAACAGTTATACGCGTCGGACCAACAGAAATATATGTCGAGAAAGATGTCTCTTGGCGAAGGGAACAGCGAGGCAAGAGACCGAGGAAGCATCTTGGGGGTGGTGGACTTGAGGCGTTCTTTTTTAAACGGGGAAACAGTTGCGACCACGAATCGATGGTAACTACGCCGGCCGCCGGACTCTGCCATGGTACAGTCCCGCAAAAACGCAACCCCTCTCGCGAATACTGACAACCGTTTTAAAATTCACCAAACACAAGGGTAGTTTCCCGAAGGGTTGAAATATCGCGTCGACAAAGCTGATGACTAATTCTAATATGCGCTAATTAATTTTTTTTTACTTAACCCAAACAAGTCCAAACGAAGACAAGTTGGTCGATGAAACCCAAACAAGCCCAAAGTTCGAGCCTCGTTCTTATTTGCGAATCAAAGAAACAAAAATTAGGTTTCTCGAGGAATTTAGAAACCGTGTTTGAAAAAGTGATGAACGACTGAAATAACCTCAAGCTTGTTTTTTTTTACCCCTAACGAACCGAAAGTTCGAGCCCCGCTTTTTTTAGAGTTCACCAAAAATCAAGGGTGGTTTGTCTAGGAAAAACTCGCGCGTAAAAAAATTTTGAAGAATGCTTATCAGCAAGCCCAAGTTTGTTTTCCCACTTGATAAAAAGAAATTCACATATATTCAGAGGTTGAGCTTTGATTTGAAAATTACCCAAACTCGAGGGTGGTTTTTCACTAGGCTAAAATATCACTTCGACAAACGTGACGAAGAACTCAAATTTTCAACTCCGAGTTTATTTTTTCACTTAACCCAAACGAACGCAAAGTTCAAGCTTTGTTTTACAAATTAATCAAACACGGGGGTAGCTTTTAGAGGGGTTGATAAACCGCATTTTAAAAAATTATGAAAAACTCAAAAGAGCTGGTTCGAGTGTCTTATTAATTTTTTTTAAATTCAAACCAATCTTTTATTTATTTATTTAACTTCCACAAGCCCAAAGCTCAACGTTAGCTTTTTAGTGAACTAAAAAAATACAAGGTTCTTCGAGGGATTAAAAAATCCCGATTAAAAATATTTTCTTTCTTCATTGTTTTTTACTTTTATTTACTTAACCCAAACAAATTTTCTTTTCCATCTAACTCGTACAACCCCAAAGTTGGGGTTGTATTTCCCAACCTGAAAAAAATCAACAATTGAATATCGGGGATCACCGAGTCCGGCGTGGATTTTTCTTTGCGGCTTGTCAACGAACAAAAACGGAATGTTTTTTTTTTTTTTTTAAAAATACAAAATAAAAAAAAAAAACAAAAAATAGAAAATAGAAAAAGGGAGTTGATTCTCTCTTAGCGGGATTGTACCCGCGTTAGGATGCGCGCTGTGCTTCGGTCTTTTGCATACATTTTGAAACGTAGTACGCTCACCGAGAGGGGGGCGGCAGAAGGGAGGGGGGGTAGTGTAGAGAGGGAAAACGTTAAGCTCCTGTCTTCCCGGAGCACAACGCAAAGAATATGCTCGCTGGGCAGGCAAAACGAGAAAGAGAAAAGCGTAGAATGCCCAAACCAGGAGAACAAGGAGGAAGCCCGAAAAAAAAATGGATACTCCCGAAGACGGAGGAGCAAAAATAACTTTTCTACGGCGTTCTCCCTCGGGATACACCGCAGGGGTAATATTAAACGATGGACAACGGGGCCTCGGGTTTTTCGATGCCACCATACTCGCAACACAAAACTATACCAACCTCGTATTTTTTATTGTTATTATTTATTTTTTAACATTATTCTCTTTCTTCTGTGCGTTGTATATCTCGTGACCATTTTTGGCATCGAAGGGACGAAAAAGTTCAAAGATTCAAAAAATGGCAAATGAATCAATGATCCGCTTTAAATAATATGTTACATTGACAAAGAATGTAAATTTTGAAGGAAGTATAAGGAGACGAATCTTATTGGAAAATGTAGGAATTTTATACAGAAAAAATACCATAAATAGTATTAAATATAAATGAATATATTATAATAATCGGAAAAATGTAGTAAATAAAAAATATAATATAAAGATTAATGTAGTACATAATGAGAATAATATTGTAAATATACAAGAATATTAACCGTAAATAAAATAAATAAATAGAGACAAATAAAAACAGATATTTAACATCATATTTTTGTAAATGTTTCATGAGAAGATTTTTTTTTTTTTCGATTGAATATTTATGTTCGTTTGTGTAGTATTCAACGATGGATAAAAAGCCATCGATTTTTTGGTTGCCGCCATATTCGAAGCAAAACCTACAGAAGCTGTACCTCTCTCGTATTTATTATTGTTACTGGTATTATTACTGTTGTTGATATTATTTATAATAATGATTATTATTAATTTTACTAATATTTATTATTATTGGTTTTATGCATTGTATTTTTCATGTACGTGCGACCATTGGTCCCACTACTATGCGAAGTACCAGTGTTTTCTGACGAAATCCCGTCTTGTTGCTCGAATTGAAAATATTAAATGAACAAAAAATATTAAATTTATTAAATAAACAGCAAAAAAAGAATGTTCACAGTACAAAGCGCACAAACTTTGTTTGGGTTAAGTTTTCATAGTACAAAGCGTCAGACATTGTTTGGGTTTGTTTGGGTTGACATTTTCCTAGTAAAAAGCGCACAAATTTAATTTGGATTAAATTTTCGGAGTAAAAATCGCACAAATTTTGTTTGGGTTTGTTCAGGTTTTGTTCAGGTTAAGTTTTCAAAATTATAAAGCCCACAGATTTCAACGGGTGCGAAATGTTTTTGTTCCACAATCCTAATATGTCCTTACGATACGTGTTTTTACCAAGCTCGCTTGGGTTACTCTCGTTGGAGGAAAGTACAGGATATAGGAACGAGTTATTCCGTCGCTATATCGGAAAAATGTTATTTACGCAGGACAGAATCGAGCCCCGGATGCGCCGCTGCGAGCTATACACATCTTCCTTCGCATAGGTAGGTAGCGTTATCTTCACAGAGGACTCTACATATATATAAACGGGACGAAGAGAAGGTCCTTATTTACATGTGGTAAGTCTCCTCCGGGACCAAAATCCCGGACCGCGCGTGGCCTCTCTCACTCTTTCTCTTTTTCCTCTCCGGACCCTGATAATTCTTCCTTTGATCCTGGCTCTCAATACCCCCTACCCCACTCCCCGAGCTCTTCCGCGATCCCAGCCGGTCGCCAATCTCTCCTTGCCAAAACGAGCCCCCGAATAGACTGCTCAACCCTCTTTGACAAATTTTTCCATCTGCAGGGAAAAATATATCAAAAACAGCGAAACGTTCAAAAAAAAAGTAGTCTTTTTCATTTAAACAAGTTGGATACTATTGGGGTTTCCGCAAGTCCCAGAAATGGCAATTGACTTGTGGGATCCTTCATTGCAGTCAGAATTACAATGGATTTTTAAAATCCAAATGATCTAAATTTTGCGAATTTTTTTTTTTTTTTGGTTTTTGATAATCAAAGTAAATCATTTTTTTTTCTTCCAGTTTCATAAATACGTAAATATATTGAATGAAAAGAAAGTTCTGAATTTTTGATTGAAATAATACATATTCAATATTTCCGATAATTGCAAATTAATTTATCATAACAATAAATCTTTCACTGTTTTATAAATTGACTACCGATCGCGGAGGTTTTCCGGCGAGTTATTGTCGTCGACTGTTGAATTAAATAATTTGATAATTTAATAAAAAATGCCCAAATAATTCATATATTCGTATAAAAATAAATGTAATTCATTCCATTAAAATAAATCGTGTATAAATAATCCATGTATTCTCTGCAGAGCTGTCGTACCTTAAATTGTAAACAAATTTTATGATTTTTCAATATTCATCTCGTAATACCTTAAGGGGTTACCAAAGTATTTAAACAAAAAATTTCAAATCCGGAGTAAAGCTAGTATCGAGTAAAAGAAAAAAAGCTTTCATCGCATCAGAGTAATCTTCTCACGAGCCACGAGAAAATCAATCCCAATTAGGGTTCAATTTCGATTTCCAAGAGTGGATTGGCCATGGACTTTCATCCTCATTCCTAAGGAGAGCTGAAGGATAGCCGGGGCTCCTTGTTCTCGCCACACGATTTCTCTCCCCCTCCCCCAACTACCTCCCCCACCCAACTGGTTTTGTCAGATAGCCCAATATATACATACATCGCTGGGTGAATACCGATCGAGTTTCCGAAACTTTAAAGGTGTCTTTAAGTCCGTCGTGTTATACGTTACTCTTCCTCCACCTCCGTCTCCCCCACCTCCTCCCTCCGCTGGCTGTTCCACGGAAACCCCTTCAACCCCCGTGGCCATGCTATCCTCTAATACATTTTGGTCGAGCTTGTGGGGTGGGAGAGCTTTTGGCGATCCGAATTTTGGCAGAGTTTCAAGTTCGCATCTGGTTTATTCGCCGGGAGGGGGGGGGGTTGCAGAAGGAGGGGAAAGAGAGGGACAGAAGAGTGTATGTGTGTGTTATCGGGAGGGTGCCAGGGGTGAAGAGGATATCCCCGATATCATCTCGTGCAAACTCATCCGCGAATACTGCGGGTGTCTTGTTATTAAATCTGTTTCCAAAAGGATTTCGTACACGATGTGACACCGATTATTCATTTGGCATTTCAATTGGGACCGACCCTTGATTTTTCATTGTTTTATATTTACTATTAACTATAGTTCATTTTTACTTCGTAATTGTTATTATTATGATGATTATTATTATATTTTAATGTTTAATTTTAATTTGTTATTATTTTTCGTTTATAAGTAAGGATAACTTTTTTGTTATTTATATGTTTAATGGTAATTTTCATCTTTTTATTATTATTATCTAAATTACTATTATATACGAATTTTTATCTATCAAATCGTTCTCGTCCTGATTGTAAATGTCATTATCGTCTTGAGGATCATCCAGTCGAGGAAACGAAAATTTCGAAAAATCAACGATATCGATTCAACGTAATATTTTTTTACTCCGCCAGCTCTATATGCATAATAATAAATTAATCAATAAGTGCATAAATAAACTAATAAGAGTGACAAAATTAACGAGGAATAATAGTAGTAGAATTGATAAAAATGATAATAGTGAATAAATAAAAGAACAAAGAGTGATAAACATTCAAATAACAATGAATATTAACTGAAACAATGATAGACAAAATAATAGCAATGAAATAACTAATAAGTAACTAATAAAATACGAACAATTTAATAATTAACTTAATAACCAAACAATGTAATAACAAATTTAATAAACAAACAATTTAATAACCAAACGATCGCTATCAAAATATCGAATGAAAACAATGGACAAATGAAATAATACAAACAATTTAACAATAATATACATTAAAATGGAATATTCAGAGGGTGGAATAATGTTTTAACGACCCCACCCGTTGCACGGTATTTCCGGTTGTGCGTGGGTCGAGTTAGCGAGCGATCGCCGTTGAAGGCAAAGACGACGGCGATCCTCGATCGAAACGTTCGAGAGGGTTGGAAAACGGGAGGTTGAAGAGGGATACCCAGAGAGGTTGAATACGTACTCGATTCCCGGCGTCTCTGGCCGGGATCGCGACTGAGTAAACGCAAATTCGTATATGCGCGTGTGCGTGTGACTGTGTCGGTATAACTCGAGGTGTAGGTAACCCCTAGGAAGATTTTCAACCAATCCCCGGGCTGGTCAGCGGCCTAAAGTGGTGGGGTGTGGAGGCCGAGCATTGGTCAGTCGATGGGGTAGACTCCGGTATTGAGCGAGACGTTTTCTCTCTCCCTGTCACCCTCCTCTCCTTCTCTCACTCTCTCCCTCTCCCTAGCTAGGGCACTGTTAGTACAACCAGCCAGGGGTCGAAAAAAACCGCCCCGAACTGACCTCAAACGTCCTACCCTCGTCTCTCTCGCGCTCTGGGCTAACCCCAGGCAGCCCCTACTACCGATGTTGCCACGACTTCCACCCTTAACTCTCACCCTTCATTTCACTCTCTTTCTCTCTCTCCCTCTCCCCCCTCTCTCTCGTTCCCTTCATATTGCCATTGCCATTCCTCGCTCCAAGTTTCCTTCGTTCACGAGACTCGTTTTCCTCGTCCAGCTTGCACGACCACACCCCACCCCTTTTCGACTCACTACGAGGCACTATTTTTACGCGCATGTCTGTGCATTTTTTCAATTCAATTTATTTGATGTATACTGCATTTCATATATTTTATGTATCATATATAATATTGTAATATATAATATTGTAATAATAGTTATAACTAGTTTTATTTAGTTGTAACATTGGTTCGTTTTATTATTATATTTTGAGCTTTTGTTGTAGCTCGGCACTAGAAAGTGAAATTAAATTATTAGATTCAATTGACAAAAAGGATTATGTTTTTTTATATATTTTTAATGTTGAGATGGAATATTAATATAAGCAAGTTAAATATGAAATGTTTATGCGTAATATTTAAAGTAAGATCGTATGAATAATTTGATAGAGTTAACTTTTCGAGAATAGTGGTATAATGACATTTTTTGGTCGATCTAATTATGTATGGTAGTGCTTAAAAAAGAAAAATATCGATAAATATGTTTTACGAACAAGGAGGTGCGTTTTCACATTCTTCGAATAAATGAAAATTGCTCATCGACTGTGAACAATTCCATCATCATGCGAGCAAATTAATTATTAATAATCGCGGTGAAACAAATTATGAATAAAACGAACTAAAAGTAAATAACTTATTCATTCGCAGAACCACCTTTTTAACAGAATTTTGGTTTTCACTGTTCATGTAATAGTAAAATTAAAAAATTTCTTTTCTTTTGTTAAATTTAATTGAAATTTTGTTAATTAGAAATGTCATTCAACGATAACAAAATTTCTTTGTTATTTCACTATTAAATAATACAATTGTTATACAAATTATGAATAATAAAAATAACAACATTTATGTAAAAAATCTCACATAAATTATCAGAAAACAGAATGTTTTTAGAAAAAAGGAATTATGAAGATGAATTCTTCTATCATCAAATTATGTAAATGACAATTCAATACAACAATTATTCTTGCTACACAAACAAAACCAAACAAAGCCAAATTATACAAATACCAATTATACAAATGCCTCGTTACACACTTAAATTATTCGTAAAGTTCGATTTTTTTACAAATCGAGCACTCTTTTACTCCTTTACTCTGAGGGTATGAAACCGATACCCCTAACCCCGCCACCCCCTCCCCACTTTCACCCCCTTTCAGCAAAAAGCAATTTTGATCGAATCTAAATATAATTTTTAAAAACTGTACATTACTAAAATCATGTTTACTTTTCTGTCCTAAGGGATCACGTTCGCCAGTCCGATCTTATGATGCACCCCCCTCCATCACTTCCGTAAAAACTGCTACAATCAGCGAGTTCACCAGAGGCCAAAATAACGAGCCATAAAATTAGGGTACCTTCATCGTGCACATCGTGCGCGTTACTTGGCAAAAGTTTACTCAGAGGTGCGAGAGAGAGAGAGAGAGAGAGAGAGAGAGAGATGGAGAGAGGGTGGAAAGGAACAGAGGGCAAAAGAGGGATGCAAGGAAACTCTCAGAGTGTACATGCAGTCTCAAGTAACACACCGAGAGGAAGGAAAAGAGAGGATGGAGAGCTGATAGCCGGAGAATATAAGAAAAGCAGAAAAGACAGACAAAGTTGGATAAGGGATGAGGACACTGGCGAGGGGTGACGACTCCACTAAAGTCTGTGTTATCGCAACAAATTATGGACCTTTCCTTTCCCTCAGAAAAGCCCAGCTCGTCTTCTGAAAAAGAAAAAAAGTAAAAAAAATTTTTTTTATATATACGTACGAAAAAGGGGATAGAGAGATTATCTTTAATTCGTTGACTCAGTGGAGAACATCGCGATATATCGTCGGTGCGCCTGTCAATACAGTTATTCACATTTTGTTGAATTTTGTTTTTTTTCCGTTAGACGACTTTGAAATCGAAATTTGAACCGACTATAAAAACAATTATGTGTTATTTACCTCTAGAATTTTTTTTAACAAAATATTGATAAGTCTATCAATCGTTAAATAAAATATTACTTTATGGTTTCCCCTGAAAAACTTGACTGAAAACACATAGCGGTTTTGGCAATCGCAACGACTATATATTGAATTGTTTGAGAGGTGAAAATTCTTGAATTCAAAAATTGTCGATCTTGAAAATTTTCTGGTGATGGGGATAAATTTTCAATCGATTGAAAGTACAGGGTTGGGATATTGCACAAACTTGGGATTATTTAGAGTGAAGTTCTTCTTGTTCGAAAGTGTTGATAAACAGTGAAGTTATTATTATTTAAACAAAATATCAGGAAGCTCTTCTCGTGTTCCAGGAAAAAAAAATTAACATTTTTTTATGTGTACGCAATAGAGACCGAGAGGTTGTCATTGATTCGTCGACCCGGAGAAGCAAGTCACGAAATATGTAAAATAATGTAAAAGGTATTTTTAGAAGCAGAAAAAAATTAATTTTTTATATTTTTTAATGATGGGAGTATTGGGAGGGCAATGTTGCGTTTATTTGGGGTTGCTTGGGATTTATAGCCCACTTTTGGTGCCTTGTCAAGTTGAAATTTTTTGTTATTCAATAATGTTGATTAACTATGTATTTATTATTGTTAAAGCAAACTGTGGGAAAATTCTAAGTCGTTCAATCGAAGCTCAATTAAATTAAATTAAATTAAATTCAATCGAAAACTAAAAATTAATTTCCACAAACCCTCCAGATAAATTCTCACTCCCTCAACATCTACATATTTCCCTCAACGTCGATTTTTGCTTTGTCAATTGTGATAAATAAAAGAATGGCACTTGGAGAAACAAAATTTTATTTTTTATTCGCGCCATGTTTCCGAACGTAACAAAGTGTCCGTGACTCGTAGGTATAAAGCCGGGGGTGACTTTCACTTGATGGAGCTCGCGAGCAAGGGAGACACGAGCCCTGAAGTATATTCAAACGATTCAAGTCCAAAGGCTATTTGCATAGGCGATATTATACCGTGGCGTCCTCTCTGCTGGTTCAGCACTAGCCTGTTCTCTTTCTCTCTCGGCCTTCGCCCCGTTCTCTTTCAGCCCTACATCGATGGCTTCCGTCCTTACATGGACTTTCCTCACACGTACGAAAACTACCCCCATAAACCAAAAAACAACGGTCAATTTTCATTTCTCTTTTTCCCATGAGGGAATTAGGTATGTCGAGTTCAAAATATACACACCCCAGATAACATACATTTCTTTAAAATTGATCTAAATATGGTTAAACTGTAAAAAAAACTATCATTGTTTAAACAAAAAATAAAAACGTGATTTGCAACGGGAACGATGCTAATGCAATTTTAGTTCTATAATGATACTTAAAAAACTGCATTCTTTTATGAAATTTAGACAATTACTTTCGTGCCAAAATAAAAAAAAAGTTTGATTTTCGATTGAATGATAAACAGCCGATCCAACGAGCGGCAAAAATGTAAAATGTATTCTAAAATTACGACGAAACTGACTTGACTAAATCTTCAAGTTTATTAATGACAATTATTTGTATTATTATTAATTATTAATCATATACAGTAATAACTAACAATAATAATAATTATTATAAATAATATAATAATTATTATTATATTATAATTATTATATAATAAGGAATAAATTACACATATACATAATTCAGAGTTTCGTATATCTTAAAGGTGGTTTTCATCCGCCTTTCTCAATCCCTTTCCGCTCCAATCGACGTCGGCAACATCCTTTCTCGTCTTTCCATCAGAGACCAGCAGCAGAGAGCGAGAAAGATCAGGAAAGAGAGTGAGGGTGGGAGAGAGGAGGTGAGGAAGGGAGAGAAGCCCAAACGTCTTGGAATCTCCGGAATTGGATTAGTAGTGGTTTGCCCAGGGGGAGGCTTGGACTATACTCAATTTGAAAATCGCGCGGGTATGAGGGAGAGAGCGAGAGAGAGAGAGAGAGAGAGAATTACGAGAATCTTCGATCCGATCCGTCTCGCGCTGGCACGATCGCCAGACCGTATGGATTTGTGGATCGGTATATATGAAATTGCTAAATCACGTTCCACGTGATCACCTATTGAGCCAAGTTTATAATCTCGAATTGAGATCGAGCGGGCACCGGATATTTGACTTTATCGACGGGACATTAATTATTCGAGCTCCATATGCGCGCCACATGAATTAATTTCATATTGTAAATCAATAGTTAACAATTTTTTTTCTAAGTTTATGTTTTATGATTATATAAATTATATGAATCAATAATAATATATTATTGTTTGAATAATTTGATATCAGTATGAAAAGTTATTTAAATAATAATATATTTGAAATTAAAAAAAGTAAAAATAATATGTAAATATTTTATTTTTTACCTTTTTTGTTTTCCTATTTTCGAAAGGGAAAATTAATTGTAAACCGAGTATTTCGAATATGCATTTTCAGCTCTAGATTTGTATGTATCCATTCTTTTTTCGTTTTTTTTTTTTGTATCACCATTTTTCGTTGGTGAAAACTCATTTGTCAAATTATTTTTCACTAAAGAATTGTCGTTTGCAGAACAGTTTGGTACATTTAAGTGGAAGAGAGAAGTACGTTGCTCGTTTTGCAATTTTCTTGCGTCGAATTAGAAAATCCGATTAAAAGGTCAACCGGTTGAGATTCGAGCCTTAATCAGCGATAGCTCCAAGCAGCGAAACAAGGCAGGCCGAGTTCCTCGAGACAGAGAAATTCTCGAGTACCGAGAAAGCTGCAACCCCTGTCGTACAAGCGCACCCCTTGTCAATAACGATTTAAATATTGACTCCAGTTCTGATTAAATAATTGCAATCAGCGTGGCACGCGATAAGAGCGGACCAAATTTATCACGCCTGTATCGTGATTCACGAGATTGAAAAAAATGAAAACCCTCTCCTTAAGATATTACTGAACGGATATTCAAAAATCGGATAAAAATTGATTGAAAATTTGAGGAACGATAGTTCTTGATAAAACAATAATATATTATCATTTATTAAGGAATTTTTCAGCAAATAATTCAATAGTAATAATTAGTTATTATATATAATAAACAATAATGCATTATACGAAATAAACATATGAATTTGACACCAATTTCTATTGAAAGTAAAAATAAACATATTTAACTATTAATATATTCAAAAAATTTAGCAATTTGTGAAGCTAAACATGTACGACATGATCTAGACTGGCAATCGACAATTTTCCTATTTTGGACTATCCTTTTGTCTGCCAATCAGTTCAGCAATACTTTAAAACATTTCTAATCGTCTGAACAAAAAAATAAATACTCTTTAATATGTAAAATTTTGAAAATTATTTAATTAACTATATTCTTACTATGCTAAAGAAGCTCATCCGCAATAGCGAGTTATATACACGTATGAACTCTGTTTTTCCAGCAAGCGACGAATCTGGAAGAGTGGGGGTATCGATCGGTCGCTGAGGGCGATATAAATATATTCGCACGGCGTGAAAAAATCAACTTCAAAATTTAATAGCTGGAAACCTATTCCTATTCGCCAAAAATCCATTAAGTGGTTCTCTTAATGTATCAAGAGGAAGCTCAGGGCAAAATTTCTGCTCGATCAGAGGTGTATGCTTTTCGAAACTTCACGCAGAACGAACCAGTTATTTTTACTGCTTAAATGGATCAAAAAAATATTAAGTGGTCGATAAAAATTAACTTTTATTTGCCTTCCAATGAGGCGAAGTTTAATGTAACTTTAAGGAATCGTCTTAGTGTGAAATTTAAAAAAATCGTTTTTGTTTTTCCATTATCGCATAGTATACACTGTTCTAAATATTTCTTTACATTTTGAAATCGAAATTCAATTTATTACGGTCGCTACAGCGTTTCTTGTAGAAATGGAACGGAGCGGGACTACGCGGGACTACAATCTTTACACGCGTTTTTCTCGGAATGGTGTTTTTCAAAACGGTGTCCACTCTGAAAAGAAGAGTTTTGAAGATATCTATTTCCAATTTCGCAAGAACATTTTTAACGTCATTCTCTATCTCGCTGTGAAAGCTTTTTTTTTTTAATCTTTCTATTTTTTTAACGAAAAGCTGTCGAAAAAAAAGGCCAAATTCAATACTTTTTGTTCAAACCGCCGCCATTTTGTTAAATTAAAAAAAACCTCTATAGGGAGATAGCGACTTTCCTACAGATTAATAACTTTTTTTAAATTTTTGTTTCACATCGAAATTGCGGCCGCAATCGTGGACATCGTACAGGACATTTTTTTTAACGTGGCGTTTGAACAATTTATTTAATTATTATATACTAAATAAATGAACGTCAAAAATAATTTTGGATTCGGTATGTATGTTTTTATTTATAAAAAAAAACCAGACCGATTAGTGTATTACAACATTGTTTAAAAAATTTCGAAGGGTCACACCGAGACGATTCCTTAACTCTACCTGGAGTTATCGTCCCTCATTCTTTCGCTTTGTATCACAATTATCAAACGGAAAACAAAAAGAATGACAAGTGGGGTCTGAACTCGCGAAGATAGAAATTTTCGTCGGATGAAAATTGAACAATCTTTTAGATGGTTGAACGAAAGGATTGGGCTGAAGTCCTTTTTACATCTTCGGATCGTCGGGCTCGTCGCATCATCGGGATCATTCACGAAACGATCACGGGGGACATAGAGAACCCATGAAAGAATCACATCTTCGCGATCTCGTAGTCACTCGAGAGGCTCTACGAATCGATCAGAATGCTCTGGCAGTCGTTCGCGTTATTCGCGACGCTCTCATCGTAAGCGATCACGTCATTCTCATCGCTCAGAACGTAGTCGTTCGCGAAAATTTGACAATAGATCACGACAATCTCCGCAGGAGTTTGAGGGAGCAAGAGAGACGTCTGAGGTGCTGACTCCGAAAAATTACGCGGAGGAAATCGATGAGTGTTTACCCTCGAAACATTTTGAAAAACGTCAGCGTGAAACTGATTTAAAAAAGAAAGATATCAAACGTTATCAAATTTCATTTAGAACCGGCCAAACTGAGAGACAACGTCTTTCGTTGCACGAAAGTATTTGAAAAAGGTTTGACCAAGGAGGAAAAAAAAGGCTATTTGAAAACCAAAAAGCTTTCTGAAAAACAAAAAGTTTTCTGAAAAACAAAAAGCATCATAAAAATCGAAAAGCTATTTGAACAGCTATATGAAAAATGTTAAATCAACAGAAAAACGCATTTCCAAAAAACAACAGATAAACAACAGAGGAAATTTTGGCACCTCATTTGGAGTGCCAACCTTGTTTTCTTGTTTCGGAAAAAGCGCTCATACAATTACTTAACTTCAAATAATTGCAAACCCAAACAGTACCAAATTCTAAATCTTCCACAGCGGAATTCCATCCCCATTGAATAACATTGGGGAATCGTTCAATTCTTTTCGTTCCATGACCGACAATCAACATCTAAAACCCCATCGAAAGCGAACGACGAAAGTAGAAAATATCAACAAATCCCAAACACGCGACATTCGAGGGTGAAGGACAAAAACTTCGAACTTAAAATGGCCCCGGTCCAGAGTCCGCGGACGAAGCGTAAAAAAAAAGGTGAACTGGCTTTCAGGATAGTAGGCAGGAGAAAAGGGAGAATAGGGCTCATCCGACGCAGTTAATTTAGCGAATAGGGGTTGTTCCCTACAACTCCCGTTGAACATGGGCCACTGCTGAGCCCGGTTTCTGTCCTCGCACACGTCCAAACAGACGTACACATTCACCATAAACATATCTGAGGAGAAGGTATTTCAAGCCCATCAAATCTATCCAACGTAGGCTATCCGTACCCCCAACTGTTTCTCGTTCCTCCCTTAAATTCTTTCTTCAGCGAGTCCAGCCGAGGACAGTCCTTGAACCGACCTTAACCTAGCTGACTTCCAGAAGAGACTTCCAGGCCGTCGGATTTTTCGTGTAGCCAATTGTCTAGTAAGAGGACCTAGGAACGTCTTCAAAATCACCTTACCCCACGTAAAGACATCCAGCAACCCAAACCCAGCACCGAATAACCGAAGCTTCGTCCCTGACTCGCCCGGTTTATATACCGAGTGATCTTCGGGCAAAGCGCCTAATAAAAAGCATCCCCCGGGTCTTTGCTCACCCACGAATTGGGTACCGTCGCTGTGCTGAGCGTCAGGGGATAGCCGGGTCAGAAGTCCATTCGGAAAATGGAGGGACTCTTCCAACTAAATCCACCCCCGATACGGAACTCCAATTGTCCAATGGCCGAAATGATCCTCCAGCTTCCAAACCCAAACGCAACGATAGAAAAAATAATATGACGCCTCAATGGAAAACCTTGTGCTTCGCTAGAGCTGGAAATCATTTTTTGCGGTCGATTCAGTTGGCCAATAATGACGGATATTTTTTTTTCGAATCTTCGCAGTGGACGAAACTTTTGCGACTGCATTAGGAAGACGTATGGGAGCTTGGGGGTGGTTTTCTCCCTTCCGTTTTCCCTTTCTCCATCTTTCTCTCTTTCTACCCCTCTCTTTTCATTCTCTCTTCCTCTCACGATCCTCTCGCTCTCTTTGCGGCCGAGAATGAGGGAGGGGGGTGAATTCGACTTCCGACTTCAGCCTGCGGAAAACATTGAGTCTGCGAAAGGGAGTAATATCTATAGATAGGCTGCTTACTAGCCTCTCCACCCTCATTCCAACGGCCTCACGCGAAAGACGCTATAAATTTTCCTCCCTGGTTCAACCCTGCGTCTCGATGAACCCCCTACGGTCCCTCATCCGCCGATCTGGACCCTCGCACCCCCCCCCCTTTCCCTTCCGCCCTAACTGTCTCGGCTCGGCCGCGGATCGCGAATACGGTGGACGCGAATGCTCGAATACTCTCTTTATCTTTCCTCGTACATTCGGGGTGGATATTTTTTCGGATATTTCAGCTATGGATACGTACAGAGGTAAAAGTGACTTTGAGGACGCATGAGTTTGAGGAACTCCCTCGAATTGGTCAAATATGACTCCGGTCTCAACATAACACAACTGAGGTATTCAAAATCAGATTAATGATAACGTTTTTATGTAAAGATCGAAAATTGAAAATTGGGTCAGTGTCCTCGAAATAGACATAAGTCTCAAAAGTCAAACCTCCCTGAGGGTAACGACCGCAAAATGTAGTTTGTATTGGGAATATATAATTATTATTCATATTGTTTATAACGATAGTATTTTAATACGTATTGTGATTATATATTATATAGTGATTTATTGGATATTGATTTATTATATTATAATATATTATTATTATTATTATATATTACAATAATATGTTATTTACGTATCGAGACTCAATAAAATCGTCAAATGAAGCGTGTAGAAAACGAAATAAATTGGATTGTTGATGGGGGAGGGGACAGAGAGGGAAAAAATGGTCGAACCAGAAATTCGCGTTGCCCATCTCGCAAATGATTCCGGACCGGAAATCCTATGTCTGCATGTCTCTCTCTCCCCCTTATCTCCCTCCCCCCACGCCCTTTCTCGAATGGATGGCGACCAATAGAATCTCACAGGGAATTTAACACCCCTCTGGCTAAAAGTAGAAAAAAAACGGGCCCGAGATCTTGCGGTCGCGAAAGAAAAATGACGAGAAAAAGCAGAGGTGGAAAAGCGAAGTTGAGAGGGAGGAAAAAACGACGTACGCTTACGCAGAAAAAACGTGAACATTTCCAATTTCATCGAATCTCCGGTGTGCGACTGGCGTTTTGACAAACATTGGCGCCCTTTCCGGTGAATCACCTCAATTCACTGGATTTCCGACCAAATACTATTCGCCGAGAACAAAATAAAAAGAATCGCGTTTCCTTGCATGGTATATGTTTTATATATGTATATACACATATATTTATATATATATATATTCATATTTGATGTGTTTGCTGACCCTCAAATATGGAAAATTGAATAATCCATGAGCAATTAAATTTTTTGAACATTTTTTTTACATTTATGAACATGTTGAATGCAATCATTATATTTCATTATATATTCATGTATGCAATTATAAACAATTGAAATGTATACAATTGCTTTCATTTTGCTGTTTGACGGAATTTTTATTTTTTTTTTCATGATGCAGAATTTTTTCTGGAAAATACTGACTTTCAGTTTTTTGGACAAGGACAAAGAAACGCTGCACTTCTTTGTTCCTTTTTTAGAGGGCTTGAAAATCCGGTTTTTTTTTCAGCCACAAAATCATTGTGAAAGACTTCGAGTAAACCTCATTCAAAACAATATTGAATATCGTTCCTTTCGTCAAAATTCCAATCGTATTATTACGTCATAAATTCTTTAGCTTTTCCAAATCGTACTCCTCGAAAAAATCGATTATTCATTGTTTGGATTTGTTTGGGTTTGATGCATTTTTGACAGTATTCATCTCATAAAAATTCCAATTCTATCAAAGTCTCATATCATCGTTCCACGATTTTAAAACCCAACGAATTATCCATTAAAAAAATATTGTAATATTAATATTATATTGTATTGTTATAATAAATATAATATTATTTCACGGACCTCGCCGTCGAATTTGCGATAAAGGAAGAGCAAGAAAACGAGAGGGATAAAGAGACGATCCCTAACGCAAGAGACTTCCGGCAAGATTTCCTTGCTCGTTAATAAACGAAATGTTCCCTTTTTGCCATTCTCGTATGGAGCCTCGCAAGGAGAAAGGATGTGTCTCACGTGCGGAGGCCGCTACAACGACGGAGCTTCCCGTTGAAGCTCCTTCTCGTCGGGGGAGGCTACTCCGTCCCGCCATAATACGCCAACGAAAACGACCCTATCGGAAAGTCGTAAAGGCGCGCGTTAGATCCAGCTCGTAAATTAGGATCGGCGAAACGCCGGACTATCACTGCCCCTCACCCCCCCCCCCCCCCCGCCCCTCGGCATTTTCTATAAAATGTGCGATAAATAGCACCCCAATCATTTTTTTCCTTATATCAAATCAGATTCCGAACAATGTTGAAAAAACAGAAAATAAAACGATCATCACTTATCCTGTCACAAAGTAGTAAAGATATAAATAAATAAATTATTAAATAATACATAAATATTAAATAATAATAAAAATAAGAAATAAGAAATAAATAACAATTATCTAATAAATAAAAAATATTATAAAATCTGCGATAAATGACGCTCCAATTATTTCCTTTCGATTAACAAACCAAAATCGAAACTATTTAAACAAAATAAAAAATCAAACAAAAATATTAAATCGTTGAACAGTTCGAACGAAAAAAGGTGAGTAATTGGTATATAATTATCAGAAACAAACCCAAACGAATACGTAAGACAGTAAATGAAAAAAATAACGAAAAAGAAACAACCAAAAGAATCGAAAACATTAGCTTGTCAGAAATGGACTAAAAACAAATCCAAACAATCCTGAGATCTAGAAAATACGGAGGAAAAAATGTTTTTTCTCGAACAATCATCGAAAGAAAATGGCTCGTCATAATCAAATCGGTTCGCAATAATGAACGTGCTATTAAATCACGCGCAATCGGAATTACGAAACGAGTCAATCAATCCAATCCACCGAGGCACGATTAATCGGATTTTCAGAGGTTTCGAAACGAACATATTTGTTAAGAAAAAAAAAAGAACAAGATCGTAAAAAAAAGGGTTGAATTTGTAGGTGGGAAATGGCAAAATTAGAAATACCATTAAAGAACTACGATATTAGATCCTTCGATACCCTAACACCGAATCATCATTATTTTTCGTTTTCCTCACGTTCAATTATACGCATAATTAAGAGGGCGTTCGCGATTTTTCACGACGTTCCGCACCCGCAAATTCTAATATCCGCGTATACATAAAAATTGGGGCGACGAGGTGATTTTCTCGAGAATCGCAAAATCACGGATGGAGTGATTCCGAATGTGAAGGCTGATGGTGTAACGGTGCCATTAGAGGAGAATTTTTACGATTCGCGTCGAGGGTAAGAATGAATTGGAGGAAGCGAAAATTTGGGGATGGAGGGTTACTCAGAGTGTTTTTTTTTTTGCTTCACAAGGACCTTTGAAGTCATAATATTCATGCAACGTTGGCTATCAGTCCATTTGTTTTTTTTTTTTTTTGAGGACAGTTAATAAATTCTCGGACGTCGAGTCAAAGAAATCCTTGATATTGTAGTTCAAGAAGATTTTCCGAAATGTGTTTCCATTTATCCAAAATCATAATAGAAATCACGTTTTTTCGACGCAACGGTTCCTTTCGTATCGACGAAGTAGATCTCTTTCGCGAACCCGAAAAATGGCGCCTATAACAATGTTTCTGGAAACCCAATGTCCTCAAAGTCATCTTCCCCCTCGTATGAGCAAAAAAACGTTGTTTTTTTTAATGACAGTCCTCGAACTTTGAAGTTAAAGACGATTCTTCGAATGACCTTTGTCTAAATGTGTTTACAATGATCGAAAAATAACTTCAATGACTTTGAACGTTCTGTAATTGACGAAACGATCTTGAAAACACTGGTCCTCGAAGTAACCTTTTCGTACCTCCAAAAAAGAGTCCTTTTTCAAACCCAAACATTTAGCAACTGCCAGGACGTCTTACCGAAAGATCCGATGTCTTAAAAATCGGCTTTCTCAACGTTTGGCCTGCGCGTGATGACGCCTATTCAAAAGGGTGGTTACCCACTCCCCTGCCCTGGTACAAGGGTAGTATAGGTGGCGCACGATTTCAAGAATGCGGAACACGTCCTCAACCAATGCCGAGGGATCCAGGCAGTAAAACAAAATACACGCCCCCTCTCCCGAAGCGTACACATACGGGGCCGTTTCGTGAACTAATATACCGGGTGTCGCTTCACGGGAATGGCATTGGCCACGGGGGAATGTAAGCCCTTCCAAAGGTACATAAGGATTTTCCTTCCACTACGTGGACAACTTTTTTCTCGCCTGCGCATTCTCGTTATCGACAACGTGTAATCTTTCCTTGAGCCGTGCATTTCAAAATCTCTCCTCGCGTTTCCAACCCTTCGCGGTGGCCCTTCAGCTTTGTTGAGTCGTCGTACGTTTAACGGCAGCCTTTTTCAGCAAATAACGAATGTACGGGCCATAACTCTTTTATATGTTACCACTGGCTAAATGAGTATTTTTTAATAACAATAATAATAATAATCACGATGATTATCATCATCATGATTATCATTAATATAATGAATGATAATAAACCATAATTATTTATGAAAATTACGTAATGTAAAAAAAGATTTAGCAAGAGCGTGATTCGTATAGTGTCAGCGGAAGAAGAAACATTGAAAATCGACCGGGTTTTTTGGTCACCGAACCAATAAAGACTGCTTAATATTTCGCAATTAAATTATCGCTAATTACGGATATCGAAAATTTCTAAATTCATACTTTCAGGTTGTCGGATATATAAAAAAAGTTGGCAGTTTCGTCGATACATGAATCTGCTTTTTTTCCATCTCCCGTGACGTCATTTCAGATGGGATACTTTTCAAGGATTCGCTGTCAGAATTACCTGCCCGAGTTCAGCATCCCTCGTCTCCGACGAGCTCGTACGACGAGCAGAAGACGGTAGGAAATAAACGACACGAGACATCCACGTATGAATGCAAGAACCCTCTCAACTCGGTACAAACGCGAGCATAAAAAAATGTCCTCTTTGGAGGCTAAACGAATGATGGACGGATGAAAGAAGTGGCCAATGTGGGCTTGTTCCGTCGTCTCGCGCGACACGTACGTCAACCCTGAAACACCATAGCGAGCCTTTGTTTTCTACTTCCTTTGATTGAGTGCCTCTTTTCAATCGTACCTTTTTCTCATCGTTATTTCATTTCGTTTCTTTGTCCACTTTTCCTCTTTGTCCTCGTGTGTACTCCCCTCAACATGTCTCGTCTTTCATCACACCGGGTCCGCCACGTCCCGTCAAAATTTCAAGAATTAAAAAAAGAAAACTGAAGACATTTTGTTTTTATTATTTAACATTTTTAAGATTTTTTTTAATGTTAAATTTAATTGCCGCAATTTAAATCGTTTAAAATTTTCGAAAATTCTTTTCAACAAAATATGAAGGAATTATTAGAGATTTTTTAGTATTTCTTTGTTTTAAAAATATTGTTTATTCTATTTTACTAAAGAAGAATGTATTATATATTTTTTTTATTTTAAAAATATTATTGACTTTAAAATGTTTGTTTTGAATATTTAATCATTTTCGTAATTTCAAAGTAAAAAAAATTTGATTTATTTTTTAATGTCGGTTTTACTATAAATTCATAAAGAATGAACATGAAGGCACTTAACGCCCACGGAAAACAATTTGCTCTGTCGTCAACGGGTAAAAAAAAATGATCGAAGATGAATTTCGATAAATTCGTATTTTTGTCTTCTAACACCCACTTGTGCAGTGACCTCTGAAGCAAGAACTACCACAGCGTTATTTTCAAAAATTAAAAAAAAAGATATTGATCGCAATTCATTGTAGCTGCCAAGAATTCTCAATAGTTTCTCCATCTGGAAGGGTTCTAAGTTTGGAGTTCTAGAAATACGATAAGCCACGCGCGACTTGTACATAAACTCGGATTCTTCAGGGCTAACAGGTGTCTCCTTAATTGATCGAGTCTCACCAAGACAGTCACCAGCTTCGCGCTAAAAGGCCACACGTACCTTCGATTAAACTCGTCGTTTTAACTAATTAATAATAAACGCGCGACCTTAATTGCAGAAGCAATTTTCATGTGTCAAAACTCGAATGGTTGACATTTTACCAATTATACGATTACCCCCTTAATCGTTCGGAGGCCAATAACGTCAGAAAAAAAAGTTCTAGTCTCCGACGAAAAATGTTCATCGCTGACACCTTTCATTCACCTGACTCTTAGAGCTCGTCTCCAAAGTGTCTCCATCCACCCCCCAAAACCACCCTTCCTGTAAGGGATGACGATACTGACGAGAGATCTACATCGCCATGCAAAATTTACATAGACATTTGTATCTCGCTCTCCCGTGGACCAGTTACCACCTGATCTGGAGCACGATCCATTTTTCACCTCCGGCTCACCCCGATGACGCTAAATGGCCGAGAAATAAGATTTGGGGGATGGGATGGACAAAACGCTAAAAGAGAAATAGAGAAACCTGTTTAGGCTCGCGTGCCGGGGTCCTGCCCTCAATCTTTCGAGCTTGGGGTGCCCTGACGGGACATTCGATGGGCCCGCTGACCAGCTTCGAAAAACTGGTCCATCTACAATGGGATGCTGCTCCCTACTAACCTTACGTGTACAGACTGATTCACAACTATGAACTTATATTTTACGAGGATACAGAATTTCATACGAGCGAAACGTTTTTTTGAAACATGTTCCGAATAGTCCCGAACATGTCCTAAAACGTTCCAAAAAGTACCGTACGTGTACCGAAAAGTCTGAAACATGTCACAAAAATCCCAGGCATGATCGAACAATTACCTGTCATGCCCCAAAAAGTTCCGAACTTGTTCCAAACAGTCCCGAATACGTCCCAACAGTCTCAAACACGTCCCGGAAAGTGTCGAAAAGTTTTAAAAAGCCTTGAAATGTCCCAAACAGTTCGGAAAAATCCCCAATAGTTAAAAATAAAACATTTTCCAAAAAGTCTCGCAACGATCCATCCAAAACGATTCGTAACGTAGATTTCATCGTTGTTAACCAGCCTGTATTTGTATTTACATAAAGGTGTACTTATAACGAGCGTTGATGGGTCGAGTACACCAGGCTGACCAGGAAAACTGGTCCATCGGACAATAGGATGCTGTCCTGTGCATTCGTCCGAGCGAGGAGTCAGGACCAATACAATGAGCGGTGTCCACTACCGGGGCAATCCAGGATACCGCAAGAATGCTCACGGTTAACCCCTATTAATTCCTCTCTATATTCCCTTCATATGTATACGTATGAATTCTCATCATTCCGGGATGACGATACCACTCACTCACCCTTCGCGAAATTCCATTCTAGTGTATTCACTATTACACGGTGGGCTCGCGTTAAATAAACGTGAAAGGGGGGACCAAAGTTCAACGAGTCATCTTACGAAGTCAGCGAGAAACCTAATGTTGCCCTTAAAGTCCCTATATGTTCGTACCTTCATTCTTTATATTTTAATCGACACTTTTTTAAAGATTGTTATTTCGACTTGATAGATATATTGGTACTCATTTATATTATCTAAATCTAATTATCGAATTTATAAAAACCAAAAGTTATATAAAAAGAAATAGATATTTTTTTATATAACTTTTTATAAGATAAATTTTAGATAAATTAAATTAAATTAAATTAATTGAATTAAATTAAATTGAATAAGATAAATTTATATAAGATTTATTTTTTTCTTAATAATCTTCTGGAGAAAAATATAAATCTTATATAAATTTATCTCATTTAATTTAAGTAAATTTAAATAATTTAATTTAATCTTATTTGTTTAAAATTTATCTTACATAAAGTTATATTTAAAAAAATATGTATTTTTTTAGATATAACTTTTGATTGTTATGTAACTTTATCTGTACAGATATTTTTAGTAGATAGATAGATTCGTAGATATCTAAATAATTTTTGTCCGATATTCAAGCAACTTGGTCCTCTTTTCCATATGTTGCCTTTTAAATTTTGCATCACCTCGAATTCAAATATTTTTTTCATTTCTGAATTTTTTTTAATTTTCGCGGGGTGAACAATTTTGAGGGAAGATATGTAGATAAAGATACATAGATATCTATGTAGTTAACACTGTGTATATCAAAAGGGTTGAGAGAAATTGAGAACTTAATAACGATAACTAAACAAATAATTCAGAAAATCTCCCGATTGAAGAATCGGTCGATAGAATCTATATAAATTATTTCTCAACCTCATACTCTCTTCAGCATTACAAATTTTTATCGATCGAGTAGAAAAACGTTATAAATTCCAATCCCACGTGATTATTAATCTTTTTTCGCCAATCAAGATGAAAACATTACGAATTGCAATCTGACTTGATTATAACAAATTTTCGTCAATTCAAATGAAATTGTTATCAATTCGGTATCATAAGTCTCGGCATTGCAAAAATTTAGCTTAACTAGCAAGATGATACAGAGAACGCCCCCGGTGTGTAACTGTTCCTCGGTTTTATCGACAAGGTGGGAAACTGCAAAGCGTCGTGGTTGCCCGTTTTGCGGACGGTCGCATATGTAGGTCTTATCGGTCTGATGACTGGCAGCGAATAATAATGAATTGAATAATAATTTTTCAAATAAATAAAATCAATCATGGATTAATATCGATAATTATAATTAATCATAAATCTATCATAATGTACTTAAAATGGTTAATAACATATCAGATATTTAATAGTAATAATTAATATTATCAATTACGAATCAATAATTTTTCGGCAAATTTTTATAACCACAGTCGATCAATGTCTAAATAAAATTGAGGTTATGTTTCTATCTAACATGCAGATTTGCGGAACATATGATACCTGGTCGACACCAACGCCACTCCATTGGAAACAGTTACCTTCTTTCAGTTACCTTGTTTTCTAATGATCATCGGATTCGAAATATCAAATTGGTAAAGTTTGCAGATTCGCGTGAATTGATGGAAAAAAAATTACAGAAAATGGAAAACCTGACTGTGATCGTAATGACGAGATTTAGGTTCTAGGTCTAGGACTTAGGTTGTACGTATTTTCCAGATGATAAGCGGCACTAGACAGCAGCGACTCTATCGGCCCTAACAACAATTAGAAATTCCTTCCATGCGCCAGTCACTTATCAGCATAGGAACTGTTCGTATTTGGATGTACCGTATTAACGTGGTAGCACCTCACGTATCCAAGCAACCAATCAGAAACACAATGGCACAGTGGTCAGACGAAGGAACAAACGATTCCGTCTGCCCAGTACGAAATAAACGACGATCAAATAAAAAAACAATATAAAACCTGAGATTTTTTTGGTTTTCGTGAATTTCCAATATGGCGGCAAACAATCTCATCGAGGCAAGCCCGAACGTTGTCGATTTGCTGGACGAGGATCGAGCCAAGTTGATGAAAATCAGGCGCTTGACAAATATTCTCAGGGTAAGTTTATTCAGTCAAAAATAATACTTTCGATCTCCCAATCCTCGAAATTAACGAGAAGAAATTTTCAAAATAATCGGAAACGCAATGTGCACCAGGAAACGGACAGAAATCTGACAACCTGCGAAGAAATATTGGCGGCGTATGTGCAGAAAAGACTGAAGGTAAAAAATAGAGAATATGAAAAATTTGAAGTCGTGTAAAATGTTTATTGCTTTTTTCGTTTACATGGTTTTCCGTTTTGTGAACAAAAATACGTTTTTTATAGCTTTTCCGTGACACTGAAGCTTAGAAATTGTTCGCTAAGAAAAAAAAGTAAAGTGAAAAACAGTATCGCACGTTCTAAATTGATACGTACATGTTTTTTTAACGATTGGTGTAATTCACCTGCTCTTTGTAACAGTTGTCGGCCAAGTATTCGTTTCTTTCTACCTATAGAGTTCATTTCTACCTACAAATTTCAACTCTTGCTAAAATAATCCTCCGAGGATAATTTATCTACGCTCGGTAAGGCACCACTCGCGTTTAACGATCGTCGGTATGTTATTGGCTGACGGTAAGGCAGAACTCGTGCTTATAAATCGGCAGGTATATTGCCGCACATTTTGAGGTTAGAAATTTCTCATTTTTTGATTGGCTCTGGCGAAACTTCGAACAGTTACCGACGGCAGGAATATCGGGAATCTTCCTTACCATTTGCTGTGCCAGCCACCGTGAGATCCGTGCCCACCGTGCCAACCGTACCACCACGGCCAACCGGGATACCAACCACCATACCAACCGTGTCCACCCCAATCACCCCATCCCCCGTAGTAACCGTGACCGTAGCCGTGACCCCAACCGTACCTATAGCGTTAAACGAATAAACATTTTATTTTTATTTTTATAAATTTTCAATCAAACTTAAACAATTTTTCTTCCATTCTATATGTTGGGATTGATTTAATTAATTGAGAAAAATGTTGGCTCCTTTAATTCATGGAACTAAAAAAAAAACTGATAATTATTTTCGTAGCGTTTTGGCAAACAAATAATTTATATTTTAATATGAAAATAAATTTAAGAATATCGCGATTAACAATTAACTACTTTAACAATTAAAGAACAATCATGAAGAAGTAGAAATTTATTAAGAATGAAATAATTATATGGTTTTGTGATTTTTCTTGAAAATGCCGAAATCTGAAACCTTATAAATTCATTTTTTACTTTAAAACAAATTTTAGTTAAAGGAGATCGATTTCCCTCGTTATAACAACATTACTTGTATTTATTTATAGTTAAAAATAGTACGATAAAAATTAGCGCCATATTTAGGAACAATCACTAAACTATATAATTACGAAAAATGAAAACGTTAGGGAAAAAACGAACTTACGATGGCCAGCCATGACCGTGTCCACCCCATCCACCCCATCCGTGGCTTCTTTTCTCGAGCTTTTTATCACCGAGTCCTTGCACCCCGGCGTCATCCGGTTCGGCTTGAAGAACTGTAGTCCCTTGCTGAGGAACGTCGTTGCTCTCAGTCGATTTCCCACTCACGAAGACTTGTTGGCCCAGGGCCACGGTGGCGAGCGCCAGTATCAACTTGAACGTGCAAAAACATTTTACCCCTAAATACTCGTCAACAGACTAGTTTTACTTTTCACAAAAAATGAAAAATCACTTTTCTAATCGTTTAGAAATTTCCTATGTTCTTCAATTTTTTTCCAAATTTGCTTGTCGATCTTTTTTTTCATGGTGCATTCATAAAATTGTCCATCAAATGACATGAACATTGTGGCCAAAAGCCGAATACTGCAACTTCACGTATTAAATTATTGAAGAATTATTTAATTGTTAAATAATTGTTGAATAAATAAATTATTAAATAATTGAATAATACACAATAAATTAAATTAATTAAATGAATAATGGATTGCTAGATTTAATAAATTAAATAATAAATCAATGTTAAATGTATAATATATAAATAAATATTTAATAAATAAATAATCGTTCAATGAATAACTTCTGAAAGTTGACTGTTTACATGCATGGATTGTCTTTTCGGAAATGTTATATGAATCTTTATTTTATTATAATAATTTCAAAAAGAAACATTTGTTTAGCAGATACCAAAAAAATAGTTCTGTCTATAATAAATTTAATTTAATTGGACATCAGTTTCGAAAAAATGATAAACATTTGAAGATGTTTATAATTAATGTTTTTTTTTGCTAATTTCGAATTAAATTTATTGTGGGAAGAATTATTTTGATAATGAATAATGATTTCCGAAATCCCGAAGTACTGAAATTTCGAAAGAGTCGAAATTTGTAAAGTGGCTAAAATGGTCCATCCTCAAAGACCTCCAATCGAGACCGGGAAAATAATCGAATAACGAAGTATCCATTTGGTGTTTCGCTTTTGATTCGAGCCATCTCAAAAATCAATGCTCTCTTACCAGCAACTTCATACTGAGTCTTGCTCGGACTTTATCGTCGAGACTGATGTGCTCTCCCGGCGAAATTACACTTCTTTTATACCAACGTTTTCCATCCACACCGACTTGTTCTTGTCGCGTCGAATTATGGCAAAATCGGGATTCAGACATTTTTCAGGAAACACTAAAAAAAAACTGGGTGCGTTGACGAACGCTGACACGACGAGGAATTTGTATTCGTGGGATTGATTACGAACGCAGTCAGGAGATACTCCATCCTGGTTGACAAGTCGAGGTTCACCGTCACTCCCATCTTGAGAATCTTGCAAAAGAATACGTAACGAAATAGATTGGAGACCGAAACGTGATACACGTTTCATCGCGAGTTCATCCATTTTCTGTTCATAATACCTACGAACGTTTTTTTAAAAAAGTACCCCATAGGTCAGCTTTGAATCCTTCAAATCACCTATTATTTACAAATTTATATAGAAATTTATACATCAATTTATTTGCCAATTAATTACCTATTATTGTTATAAATGGTAAATCATTTTGTTTTTTTTTAAATTTATTTTTACACATAAATAAACATATTAATTATTATTACGATAATATTAGTTAATAATTGTATTAATAATTTATGAATTACTGCAATTAATAATTAATGTTGGTAATAACATATTAATTATTATTAACATAAATTTAATTTTACATATAATTAATTTCATATCAAATTCTAATTAATAAACACATTGTTATACGTCGTTTAGACAAATTTGTTTTGAAATTACGTTTATTTAAATTTGTTTATACGAATTCATGTTTATTTTATATTTATTAAAATTTATTTCGACTGTTGGTTCGTTTCAATGTTTTCACACTTTTCTCCAACCCTTTTTTTTTGCTTGGCACTCTAGCGTTCCTTTTTTTATTGTCATTGACGACGTACAAAAAAAATGACGAAGGAAATGTAGAAATACGTGAGAATTTTTAGCATTACGATTTACGCCGCCAGCACTGCGAGGGTTCACGCAGCATTAACTTTTTTTTCGTCGCATTACCTAACCAATTATTCGATCGGGTTTGCAACTTCCGGCGAGCTCGCGCAGACGGTGTGGCCGAAGGTGACGCTAGTATTCATACACACGATCGAACCAGTCATATTAAGTAGCTGTTCTCATGTACTTGCTGCACATGTTGCCGGTGCGTTTCCTACTTTCTCGCCGAGTTTTGCTTTTGACAAAGTCTCGTACGAGGAAGTTCGATTTTATCGATGTTTTTATCGTTATTCGCTCACTCTCAGTCACTCGGTTAAGAAACGTCGAAAATTCACAAAAAAAAAAGATAAAATACGACACATTGTTTTCAAACGCAAACGTCGCTTTTCGTAAATTTTCGCAAAAAAAAAGTATTTTGTTTTTGCGTGACTTCAGCAACATTTTTGAATTCAGAATTTTTGGTAAATAGTAAAAAACAAGATTCGATATAAGCATATTTTTTATTACGAAATATTTAAATAAATAATATTATTTATTAATTGTAAAAAATATGGAATGAGAGGAAACACAATTTTATAGTAAAAATACGAGACAATTGTTATTCCTTTTGAATAATAGCAAAAAAAAATGTAACAATCGAGCAAACGTAAATTTATTCTAAAAAAAAAACTGCAAAAATTGCATAAGAAAATTCGAAATATCAATAAAATATGCAAAAAATATGTAAAATATATCAAAATAATGTCGACAAAAGCGAACGTAAAAATGTGGTTTTCTCAAAATACGGAATTCGATTTTTCGTAACATACGCGAATTTTTTTTTTGCATCTTACGTAGACGCAGGCACGATCGACGGGACTTTTGGCCAGGAGATCGATGGCAAAAAGAGACAGAAAAAAACATGTGGCACGCGACACGTTGGTTTTATTTCATCTCCTCTCGGATACGATCTTGAGCACGTGCAGAAAAACTCTTGATCTTATTACCGCGAATGGTGTCGTGTGATACAAAATAGGAAACGTACGAGATCGCCCCGAGCCTAACCAATTCCCGTGGATGTATTGTGATACTTTCACCCTGTAGCTATCGTGGTTTAACGACGAAATGGATATATCTGAACTCACTTGCAATTAGTAAAACGAATCCGTTTTGTTTATAATGTGCCCAACATACTGATTGTGTGTATGTCCGTGTGTGCTTATCAGTTTTTTATCAGTTTTTCTGGTGACCTTTAAGCTGCGTGAACATTTAATTTTTTTTTGTTTTGCAACTGGAGGAAGATGATAAACATTTTTTTTTTAACTAGATAACGATGATAGAGAACTTTTACAATTTCACTTGAACCCATTCTCCCTCGAACACCATGTTTCTTCTCCGTGAATTAAAATCGTCATCAAGATCAATAAATAACGTTCTTTTTAATTAAAAAAGGAAAATCTATTATTTAATGAAAATCGATTTTTTTCATATCCTTTTTATCGTTTAAGAAATACCGTTAAAGATATATCCATGATGGATATATGTTTAATGAGAAAACGAAAAATAGACGGAAAAATGGCGCTCGAGATATTCATGTATCATTGAAGCAATTTGTCGTCGATACAATCGATAAATCAATACGTAAACTTCGGAATTTAAGTAGTTTTACGTAAAGAAAAATAAATAAATAAAGAAGAAAGCTAATCGGATGTTGCGTTCCTTTTTCATGGTCTCGTGAGCCTTCTCCGCGGGATTGGGGGGGGGGGGGGAAGTCGCGTTTCGATTACAGAAATTTCCACGGTCCACATTCCTCCATCGTTGTACCACCTTCGATGAAATTCACTCTGTACTATGAGCAATTTTTTTTTCCGTTATGCACCGTTTATCACATCGCTTTTCCCTTACTCGTGCTCGTTCACAGTCGACTACCCGTATAAAACGCGGATATCACATTTTTTTTTCATTCTTATGATTATTCAAACGTTTTGATAAATTTTGATTTGGTCGTAGCGTTTCGAATAATTATTCGGGAAACGGAGACGTGGAATCTTTTTTTTGTTGGAATTAATTGCCAAAGAGTTTTTTATTTCGTGGCCAAAGTCCGAATAATGAGAGTATGTGCAACGAAGAATATTAATAATTGCCAAAATATGGTTCTCATAATTATTATCTAATTATTATTATAATTATTATTTATCACGTTGATTATTATTTCTGTACTTATTGATAAATATTATTATACTTACTATCCTTGTTACGACCTGTGAAATAAAAAATAAAATATAAATAAATGCATAAATATATAATATAATTATAGATTTACATAGACCAGACTCAAATATTAAAATATATAAAAAGTCTCATATTTTTGGCAGAATTAAGTAAGGATTCTAAAAACTTAAATACGTTAAGTATTCTTTTCGAATTTTATTCATGTTTTTTTATTTTTATGCACAGTGTATAATTTTTATTTTGTATTTAATTTCTTTATTAATTTTCTCAATAACTTTCATGTTAATAGATTTATTCTAGAAAAACTATTAAAAGTAACAGAGCATCGATGAAAATTGAGGTGAATAATAATTAATTATTATCGCACTACTTCCCTATATACGAGCTCTTTTCCTATTTTATTAAACAAATCAACAGTCACGAAGTCCCGATTAGAATAACAGCGAGACGAAGCCCCACTGCACATAAAATCGCATAAATTTGCTGCAGTCTGGAAAAACAATTATTTCGAGACCACCTACCGGAAATGATTATTTCCAATCATAAAACGCCACGTCCCGTTGAAGAAAGTGCAACAATGAAAGGAAAATGAGGAGAACAAAAATAAGTATAACGATTTGTTCCGAATAAATATGGAGGAATTTCTTTTTTACAATCTCCCGCAATTACCGCAGCGATTGAGACGCGATATTGCGCAACGTTCACGAATCGATTAACGAGCGATCTATCCGTCACCATATTGGATCGCGTTTTTTTTGTTGTTGTCGTTTCGTTTTTTTTTTTTTTTTTTTATTGTCAACGCAATTGTCGTTTTATTGTGATGTATCGCAACGAGTGCTCGATTCGCGTAGATCCGAGGAACGACGCGCTTCACTTGATCCGAATAAGCGGTTGTGGAGACCCCTCGTCGTCGTGGTCGTCGCCGTCGCGGTCATCGTCGTCGTTGGCCTCGTCATCGTGCAACTCCCGAGTGAAACTCTCCAGCACTTTCGGTTTCTTTATTTTACGGGACAATCGAGTTTCTCGACAGTCACGCGGAGTTATGCAAAAATTCATTATCCTTCCGCCCCCTCCCGTTTGGCAGGAAAACCCACCCCCGTGACGACCAAACGGTCAGGCTTTGTTCAGCGAAGTTTCGACGAACGTGGATCGCCAGTCGATAGGGAGATCTGGTGTTGAAAGGATTCTGAAAAACTCCCGAGTGTTCATCAACGAAGAAAAAAACGAAACGAGACCTTGCGGAGCCTCGAAGAGTGTTACACCTGAAGTTTTGTTTGGATCGGGTGAACGTGGATCGCCAGTTGGTAAGGATATACGTTGAAAGGGATCTGGAAAAGCCTACAGCGTTCATCAGCCAAAAACAGAAAAGTGAGCGATTCCGGAGCCTCGCAAAGATCCACTGCCAAAGATTCGTTTGTTTGGGTTTGACAATCGTAAAGATTTGTATGCGCCCCTCGAGTCTTCATTGTAGCAAGTGAATATCTTTTCGAACGAACGGGAAGATAATTATCAAAAAGCTCGCGTGATCACGGAAAAGTATCATGAGTTTAGCCGGAAGTGGTTGGCGGAAGTGAACAAAGTTTCAAGTGGACATTCACAGCGATGTCGTCAGCGAGATTGGCTTGGATTGCTCTCTCGCTGGTGGTATCTTCGAGCCTAGGCGTCAACGAGAGAAATGTCAGTGTAGAAGCTGAAGAATCTGGAAAACCGGAAATCGAGAGTTCTCCAGGCAGTTATGCCGATGCAAAAACATTGGCTGGAAAAGTTTCGATTAATGGATCAATATCAGATGTGAACAATGAGAATCCGCGTGACAAAAGAGCTCTGGGAGTTATTCTTCAGGGTCTCGCGGAAGCTTTCGGTTACACAGTGTCACCGATTTCCGTTTCGTCACTACCCAATCCGAATACAACAGCCAGCATGGCCGCTGCAGCACCAGCGACGGTCTTCACTTTCCCCGGAATCGCTACACCTCCTCCAGTGCCACCTATGCCTCCAAGAGCGCCACCTATGCCTGCAGCGACGCCTCCACCCCGCCCGGTCGTATTACAGAAACCGAATCCTCCAACGCAGGTTCGCCCAGGACAAATGCCAATAGCGCCATCTGGAAACGCGCCAATGACGCCCCGGCAACGGGAAACTCTTCGTCTCACGGGGGTCGTCAACTTCGGCAACAATTCCAACCTCTTGGACCATTTGCGACAATACGAGAGGCTCTTCCATGGCGGAACAACGACCGCGGCGCCACCTGTCCAAACTACACCCAGTAAACCTCCGATTTCCGGTGGCACGAACTTCGTGGCGACACCTCTCTTCGTTCAAATCCCTATTCCGATCGCACCCAATCTGCAACCGGTACTTCCGGCCTCGGCACCCAGACATACTCAACAGATGACCTTCAAGGAGAGTTACGAGAGCCAGGAGATACAGGACGAAGAGAACGTCCGGGAAAAACCTACGCAGAGCGACACGTACATCGACGAGCCAGACTGGCTTAAAAAAGAACGAGAACAAAAGAGAAACCAATATCGCGAGAGTGATGAAGACTCGGAAGAGAACCGACCCAATGGCGGACCACATCGCCAAACGGCGAACGACGAAGAACCGGAGAACAAACGTAACGAAGACTCTCACAAAGACTCCAACGTTTACAAACACGACGAAAGGGAAAATGACGATGATGACGATAACGAAGAGGAGCAGGGAGATTCTCGTGAACGCTACCAGGACCAGGAACAACACAGGCCCTCCAAAGACTCGGAAGAGGAGGACGAAGATCGCAGAGCCAACGAAAATGGCGACAACGATCGCGAGGCTGAATCGCATCGACCCTACAAGAGTCATCAAGAGATACAAGACTTCCGAAATCCGAGAGATAACTACTCCACCGGCTTTGAACAGCCTTATCCTTTCTCGCCGCAGAAACTACCCCTGATAACGGCAGAATTCGGCACCCGGTTACCTATCACAGTCTACTCACCCTACAACCATCAGGATGAGATTCGCGACAGCTATGGACATATCTTAGTTCACGATGGACGAGTAGATGATAGCTTGGCCGATTACTTCCAAGGGTACAGACAACCGGAACCGCAGGTTTATGATTCACGGAGGATACTTAGCGTGGAGCCACCGAGAAGGAGCGAAGCTTGGTGGCTGAATTATCCGTACGTTGCGCAACCGGAAACCGATTCATTCAAGAGATTGAGACAAGAATACGCCCCATCCAGTGAGGGTGAAAACGAGGAGCATTCGTCTCCGGTCCACCCGGCACGAAGGAAAGCTCCAGCCAGGAAGCGTATTCGCGGAAACGATGCTGAAGACGCTTTTACGGAGGATGAAAAGGCTGAGCCAACGGTGACCTCTTACGTACAAATCGTAGCGCCAAATGTGGTAAAAGAGAATAAGCATACCAAGAAAAATGATGATGGCGATGATGATGATGATAATGATGATGATGACGATGATGATGAAGAGGCGAGAGACGGCTCGAAAACATCACCAGGTACGATCGAACTTTCCAAAAAACGTCCCTACAATCCCATCCCCGCCAATGCCATCAACTTCCTCAACCCTTACTTCCGGCCCCTGCAGATATCTTACGAACCGGAAAAATTGGAAAGAACTGCTGAGCAGATTTTGTCCAGCCATGATCGGGTCGAACATCGGAAGATAGAACCGCTCAAAAAAATGGCCGCTCCGAAATACCCACATCGAGAACCCGCGAAAAATCGTGCGCCGGAAAAACACCGAAATCAACCGGAAGTCGACGCTTCCGGGAAAACAAACGGAAGTGCACAGCACAGAAAACAATCGAAGGGATACGATTCATACGAGAGGACCGTCCCACACGTGTGTGTGCACGCAAAGTTGCCAGAAGCAACCGATCCGACATACGAGTATCGCAATTCAAAACAATCAAGACCGGAAGTAAATCGACAGGATGAGGATGAAGCGGAAGAACATCGAGCTCTGGATAATCCGAGAAGAGGAAAGAATGGTGAACCGGAAGCGGATCGTTCTCCAGTGTATTCGGGACATCGAGAGTTGGAAAAAGACGAACCGGAAGTGCACCGTTCCTCGGATAATCTCAGAGATCAGGAACACGAAGAAGAGGAATCGGAAGAAGAACGTTCTCGGAATAAATTGCGTGATCCAGAGCACGAAGACGATGAACCGGAAGTCAATCGTTATCCGGAGCATCTGCGAGATCGAGAATCCGAAGAGGACGAGCCGGAAGTCTATCGTTCTCCGGAACATCAGCGAGATCGGGGCTCCGAAGAAGACGAACCGGAAGTGTATCGTTCTCCGGAAACTCTACGGGAAGACGAGAACGAAGAAGACGAACGAGAAGTTTATCGTTCGCCAGAGAATCAACGAGAAGACGAGAACGAAGAAAACGAACGAGAAGTCTATCGTTCTCCGGAGAATCTACGAGAAGACAAGAACGAAGCAGACGAACCGGAAGTGAATCAACCTCCGAAGAACTTGCGTGATCGGGAATCCGAAGAAGACGAACCGGAAGTCCAGCGTTCTCCGAACCATTCTCGGGAACACGATTCCGAGGAAGAACCGGAAGTGCATCCTTCTCCGGAGCATCAGCGAGAACACGAATCGAAAAATCGCAAATCAGAAGAGGACGACTCTCTAGAACGTTTTCGCGACGATTTCAACGACGAAACAAAAGTGTATCGCCCAGAAAATTCGCCAAACCCTCCCATCGGCAGACCGAAAGTCACCACGGACAAACCTCGTGGAAGACATCACTACAAACCGGAAGTGGGCTTACCGGAGCGTTTGACCGGAAGAAAACTTCACGAGGAGGAGAACAAAGAGTTTCGAGGATGGCCGGCACCGTTCGATTTCACGTTCGATAGTACAGAGAGCACGAAAATTCTCAAAATTCCAAATTATTCGTCGTTTCACAGTGGATACGTTAAACCAACGACCTATAGAGCATCGAGCATCTACAAGAAGTATTTCGGCGACAATTCCAACGATAATTATTATAGAAAAGTCTCGCCAACTTTCGAGACCCCTTCCAGTGTTGAATCACGAAAATTCAAGATGGCCGACAATAAGTACACGCGTGATTCGATAGTCGCGCCTACTCGCGTCACTTCGATCACCGATAAATCGGCAGACGATAAACTTTCGACAAATCCAGAAAAACGACACCCCGACAAATTTTCGATCAATCGATCTCGAACCAATTTCTCCATTATTGCGAAGCGTCACGAGGACCCGGAAAATTCGAAAAAAGATGACGAACGAATAAAAAACCCATGGTACGATTTACAGAAAATCCCGGCGATAAAAACTCAGAAGGATGGGGTTCAAAATGGCGATCTGCCGGATAACCCCAGAAGATCTTATGAAACGCCAAATAAACATGAAAAATCGCACGAACCGGAAGTGACGAAAAATCCCACTGTATCTACAAGGGAAACTACCCCACTACCGGTACGGTCACGACCGTTCGAAGACCCCGAAAGTGCTCGAGAATTCTTCGGCCTTAGCCAGGATGATTACAATCTCGATGGAAAAGTAACTTCCGGTCGACGAAAAATCCTAAAAAAAACTTCGTCGCCGTCGATCACATCGCGACTAAAGAATGCCAACAAAGAAGAATTGATAAAACTGTTGGACGTAAAACCGCGTCAGGATCCCCATTATCGCAGAGATGTTGAACTAACGGAATTCTCGGACGAGCCCGAGACGGAGACTGAAAAAGTTCGAGTCAACGAGTATCGAAACAAAATTGCAACGATCAAAGTATCGGAGAGAAAAGAATTGAGCCCCGTAGGAATCGTTAAACTTGTTGGATTTACACGCCATTTTTAATTTTTTTTTTTACAGTTTTCCATTTTTAAATAAACATTCAAACTTTTGAAAATTATCCTGCGATTATTTTTTTCTCAACGCAATCGATCGTATATTTGTGTTCTTCAAAAAAAATTCCGCAATCGCGAAGAAATATTTAAGCTTCCGGTCAAGACGAATAAACTTATTATCGGGGATCAGCTTCATCTTATCATTTATTAGTCAAATAGATAGTGGATTATTAACCAATTAGCTGAATCGTCTGTTTGATCGAAATTGGTGTTCCGTTGGAAGAAGGGGCACCATCTTGTTGTGTAAAGATCATATCGAACGAATATAACCTCACAAACCTACGAATCGTTGACTGTTATCGCGTCCTCGAGGGCTTGTCCAATGGACAATCACTTAATACGCATTTTCACGACGTGAAAAGTTGTTACAAGTAAATAAGCGTTGTTGAAGTAAAGATTATTTAGCTTCTGAAATAATAAAATTTTAGGTTATGGCGATCACTTGTGGGCGACTATTTATTTACTACGAATAAAACAATCTGGATAAGCGATGAGGCGAATTTGATCCATGCCAATCCTCTCCTTCATCAATCCAAATTACGGTATCAAAGTTTTGCGTGTCTTGAAAAAATCGTTTTCGATTATACCGAGGTATGGATATCACCTTGTGTGTTGCAGGTCAAGAGGAGGGAAACGGAACGTCGCGAAGAATTAGAAAGTAAAATGACGGAAATTCTCGACAACTTGAAGACCCGTTTGTTAGTTGAATAATTGCATGGTGATATTTATGTTTGTTTGGGTTTGAATATAAATATTTCCATCAGGGTATGAATTTCAAATGTGAGCTATAAATGTAAAACATTCCGAACATTTTTGATAAATTATTAATTAGGCATTTCATCGGATGAAGATAACAATTGATCTATGAAGGTTAGCATATATAAATCCAACCTTCACCGAGAAAACCATAGAAAAACTGACCGCGAAAATGTAAAAGGTTTTATTTATCGTAATTTTGTGAACGCTTCGAATATACTTCTGCGACTAAATGTATAGAGCCAATGAACGTGCTCCTACTCTCTGCCCTAGCATCAGCGCTTGGATTTCATTTCCGGGTACTAGAAAAAGAAGAGACTTGTTCGAGAGCGCCGCGACGAGTATCGCTTCAATTATACTTCAATTTCAACTAAGTTATGTAATAAAAATTTATTATTTATCCTTCGTGGAATACAATGTTTTTGTGATTTTATTATTCCCCTGGACTATAAATAAACAAAAGAAGGACCCTTCGTTAAAGAAGTAAGACGTACATAGAAGGACAGTTCTTATGGGCGGCTTGAAGACAAATATTCTGCGATCCAAACTGCCACCTAGCGGCGTCACGAGCGACCAGCTGTTATGGAGGATCGCCGTAAAGTTAGCGCCCTTGCCACTTTGAGTAATCGGCTTTTTTTTACGAATCGTTGATATAAGATTTCGTCGAAAACACCGTCGAAAGCACCTTTTTAGCAGTTTTTTATGATTTTTTCATGGCAATTTTGGATTTTGGGGGAAATGAATGATAGATTCGTGTTCAGGGGATCAAATTGCATGGTAAAGGACCTATTAAAAAAATATTAAAAATCAAAAATTTTTTCCGATTTTTGGGCAAAATACGTTTTTTCACTAAAT